>DWGR01000112.1:0-33149 GCA_018247715.1 Heliconius burneyi
AATTGATTTTATGCTTATATTAACACGAAGACATGCATTATAAGAAATAGAAGTTAAGTGCTTGTGACTTCTAAAAAACTCAACTCAAGTAACTCAAGGTCCCTTCCAAATCTTCTAAAAACTAAATTCTGTATGCATCGAGGATGCTCAAATTTCCCAACACTAGGGCCCGTATTTATGTTTAGAAAGAAATAGGGCAAGGTTTCAAGTCTTATACCGATATTGAGATGCCATTTTCATCTCCCATCATCGGCATCGGCATTTCAACATCTATCTCAGAGTTGAGAGCAGCTTATAAATATAGGCCTAAAAGCCTATTGAGTCCTGGACCGCATGCGGCAATCCTACTTACATTATGTTTGTCGATAGTACTGTCCATGTTACGAATTAAACCACCAATCGCTTTAATGGGTTCGAACAATATATGAAAAGCAATTATCAAAATTGTTTGCAATTACTATATTTGATTGCCGCTGAACGATTGATCTTAGTTATAACATATTATAAATGATGATATTTGGTCCATTTGTACGCAAAAACTGTTCAACCGATTCAGATGAAACTTCACAATAATAAGGATTGTACTTCAGAATAGTACATGGGCTACAATTTATTTATAATTTGTATATATTTTTTTTTATATGGAAAAAGCCAATTTGCCATAAAAGAGCGTACGGGTCACCTGATAGTAAGTGATCACCGCCGCCCACGACACCGCGTAACATCAGAGGAGACACTGGTGCGTTGCCAGCTTTTGAGGTGGTTGGGCGCCGGAGCCCGGCATTACCTAATGCGAAACGCAGGGGCATAAAGCCACTACTTCACGCCGGTTTTAAATGCCGGTGGTGGTAATGACTCGGTCGAGTCTGCCCAGAATAATAATAAACTTAAGCTAGTTAAGCCGCGCTTGAGTCGCTATGCCCATGATGTTCAAATGCTAATATACTTTTAGAATATGTTGCAGAATGTAAAATTTTAACCGTTATATAATTTTCTTCCTTTGCCATCTTTCCTTTTAAACATTTAAGGAATTTTCTCACAATTTAATTGAAGCTTTTTTATTAATACCCATCGAGCTTATAATTATTTTTAATTATCTAAGCACTTCAATGTACAAGTGTTTTATGAAAATTCAATATTTAAGAGCTTATTAGAGCTAGAGCTTGTTGTATATTATATATTCCATTCGAAAAGCTTTGATATCGCTTATTTAGGCTGTTTCAAAGATATCATTATCACAAATAATTAATTATTGTATAAAATTGACTTAAAAAAAGTCCCGCTGAGTTTCTTGCGCCGATTCTTCTCAGGTCTGAGGCAATAACTTTAGTGAACTGGTGGTAGATTGTTTGACGTTCAAAAAATGAAACTTGTACCTTCTTATTTTGTATAAAATTATTTGAATTTTAGGTATCATAAGCGTTTCATTTGAAGCCGCAGTGGCGCAAAGGTGTGACTGTAACGTTACGGTTGTGTGTTCTATTGCCACTCGGGGGAATGAATTATTATTTATCAATATTTTCATTTCTTCGCTCTAGTACCAAAGCAAAATCGCGGCGTTGAGTTCCGCCACTCGATACACAATGCCTAAAAAATTGAGCGTAAAGTAAGGCACGGAGTGTCTTAACACTACGTTCCCTCTGCCTACCCTATGCGGGATACAGCGTGAAGCGAAAAATAAAATTTTTAATTGATTATGTAAAATTTTTCATGTACATTTACATAGTGAAGTATTTTTACTTAGTTCTGTGGACAATATTATAAGAAATGAATTTAAAATTAGATTATTATAGATCGTTCTATCTAGTAAGGAATGGGCTAAAATTATTAAGAAAAAAAATAATGTAATTATGGAACATGCACCTACATTATATTTTTAATTCTTAGATGATCCCTCTCCCTCCAACTTCCACGTTACCTCGCCCTTGCCACTCACACATAGAGTATAGTACGTATATTAAAAACAAGCAAACGGGTTTTACGTAGCCATTTTAAAGGTTAATGTTGCAATATAATTAGTTATAATTATTTATTTTATTTATTTACGTAAAAATTTTTTAAATAAAGATATCCCTAGAACATGAAACATCTGACAAAGCCATTGTTTTTTGATTCAATACACAGATTGAAAGGATTATCTTTTTTATATGTTTTACTAATTATAGAATAAGTTTTTTATTGATCTATGAAACTTAAAAAATATGTAATACATACTATGTTTAAGAATATTTTTAACATCCACAGACTACAATTAATATTTAAGCATGCATTGCAATTAAAATTAACTGTAAATTTACTCGTAATAGGATTGTTTAAAATATTTTACGCTTATAGCATTTTTTTATTAATAATTAAGAATCGCCACTTATCAGTTTTCAGATATCTGGATTGAATGTGGTCCTGTCATCAAAGTCGGTTTGTCATAGATCACCACGTAACTATCACAGCCAGCTTTGATGAGCACGACTGCATTTGTCACACCATATCAACTAATTATTCATCACTCTAAATATTTGCATGTTTTCGGGCCTAGCCTATCAAAGAGGCAGTGAAATGTACTTTTCCCTTCATATCACAGCCACTTTGATGTGGTCGGTTTACGGAAACCACTTAGCGTATCGAGAGGAACTAGCGATCTATGCTCGATATAGGTATTTGCAGTCTGTGGCCCATTCGTAAAAATGGCTGTGCCATGGTACATATTCATATCACAGCCATTTTTGACGAGTTGGGCTGCGGGGCAATTCTCTGGCATCTTACAAAAGCCGGTATGGTCATCGGGCGCAGGTCGAGTGTCACTCACGAAGTGGTTGTAGTATGTCTCCAGTTCATATCACAGCCAGCTTTGATGAGCGACAATTGGCGAACTCGCAACTGCTGTGCGACGCGGGATGTCACCAGGAACTTTCGAAGAGCAATTAGGGAGCCGACAAAGTGGCTGTGGAATGTTCTGTATCCGCATATCACAGCCAGCTTTGTTGACTTCATTGTTGCCATTTAGCTACAAATTCACGCCTGACATCTATCTATAACTATTATTGTTTTTGTTTTTTATTACTTTATATTATATTTTTAACATACTACTTCTGGTCTCAAATATAGGTATGTATGTACTTGTTTAAATTCTCTGTAAGAATTGAATTTTGTTTTATTTAGTGGTTAAAAAGCTTTTTTATTTCATAAAATTATGTTATGTATATGATATTATTTTCGTATCTCAAGCTTTTGTATATCTTAATCTGATAATCTAAAGAGGCTTAACGTAATTACAAATTGGAGTACTTCTCCAATGTTGTCGTGATTTAGATATTTCTATATATCTTTAATATTAGTTATTTACTAATATATTTTTAACTTGCAGGTAAATGAACACGAGATGACAGCTTCCCATCGACTTTTTTCTAATTTCGATCTCAGTCACGACGCGAGTTGACAGAAAAAAAAACAAAAATATTTTGAATAAGAAATAAATAATTTGAAACAGATTTGAAGTTTCTGTGTAACACTTCTGTAGTTATAAGTTATTAAGTTTACTTCGGGCAAAACAAAAATTAATCAGCTTTCTTTTGATTAGAAATACTGATATATGTATTGCTGACTAGTGATCCGCGTGGCTTCGCCCGCTTGTACAACACAATTTATTATTTTTTCACTTCAATTAATCTACTTTTATTAATCTTATTAATCTTCTTAATATTATTAAATAAATATTATTAATCTTAATCTTCAATTTAGTGTATATAGTAACATTATCATTTTTAAGACAACAATATCCTTACATTGATAGATAAGGTTTTAACCTTTAATAAAACAATTGGTAGCAATATTGTCGCATGTAACTCTTTATATTAACGTTGTTTATATGTGAATTACGAGGGCTGCAGTTGGAGGGTTAAGAAAATATTTATATTTTATAATTATACTTAATTTAAATATTTTTTAAAAAAAATACAACTTATCCTCAATGTTAGAGGAAAAGTATGTGAATTTAAATCTATCTAAATCTAACTTAATCTAACTAAAACTATGACTTAACTTTTCTACAATGAAATAATAGTGTGAGAGAGAAGGAAAAATTCCTTTCCCACCGGCACCGTTCACCCGATCTGTCTCTTTGTCAGCGTTTTGAGCGCTCGGCCGCCTATCAGACGGACACATTATAATATTAAATAAGTTTTCCGCCTGCGACACCGAGTGCTATGTAACATGTGAACCGATTTAAAAACGAGTAACAAATGCACAGACAAAAAAAATAATAATAATTGTTTTGGGTTTTGATATATAAATAAAGGCACCCCATTAACATGTACAGACACCAATACGTTACGATTTTATTAAAAGTATAGATTTTTTTAGCCAGTGCGCTGTGAGTATCATATCTCATATATGAATTTCTGTTTTCCCTGATGACGTACGTCTGATACGTATTGTTTTTAAGCGAACGAAAATTTTCGAATAGACTAACACATCACCTCACTTTGTTCTCTCGCGCCCAATATTAATAATCAATCTCCTATCTCCAGTTAACGTCAATCTTGGATTGTTCTACATTGCTATCCAATCTGAGATTGAAAAGAGATGACAATGAAGTACTTAGATTGGTTATTGGCAAGCTAAACTCAAAAAATAGATTGATATATCAAACTACGGTTGCAGTTTATGGATTAGGATTGATTATTGGCATCGGCCGTTTGTCTTCTTGGTATAATAAAGATAGGTAATACAAAAAGGTATTCATTGAAAATATAAAATATTATAATATATATTTGACAACTTATTCATTCATACAAATCAATGAAGTGCTAGTATATATGTAAGTAAAATTTAATTTTGTACAAATTATTTGAAACTGAATTCAGTTTGGTCAACTTATTTGACTAAACAAAGTAAGGTGTAGGATACTCGTATATCTAATATAGCGGTGAGTCGGTGATTAGAAAGTGTTGCTGACTTAAAAGCCTACCTTCTAAGCCTTAAGGTTTTACATTCTTATCATTAAACTATATATGAAATAATATCATACAAAAACAGTATGTACAATTAATTTATTGATCAAACAAATCTAGAGCGATAGAAATAAATATTACAGTTCAAATAATGTAATTGATGTATCTATTTAGCATATATTTATATTTCCATTTCTGCGCTCTGGTGTTGAGGCAAAGCGCGGCGTTGACTTCTGCCATTCAACACGTAATGCCTCCAGAACTCGACAGAAAGTGGGGAACGGAGTATCTTAACATTAGATTCCCTCTGTCTACCCCGCTACGTGCGGGATACAGCGTGAAGCTAAAAAAATAATAATTAGCGTATTTCCGTTTTCTTCTCGGTCTCGGTGGCATTAATTTCCGCCACACCCTAATATAATATATAAAAATCTTACAGGGATGAAAACGGTTATCTTCCATTACTTTTACAATTTAACAAGCTTTCTGAGGTAAACGTATTCAATCTTTATATTATGCTGATCGCTTTTAGTATCGTCAGTCAAATTAGAACTCGTGTTGCAACTTTTGTCATTGCCAATCAGCTTCACGATGTATCTCGCACATAGCAGGGTAGGCTAGTAAGCCAGCTAGGGAACCTAGTTTTAAGACACTCCGTTCCTCACTTTCTGCCGAATTCTGGAGGCACTGCATGTTGAGTGACCGAACTCAACGCCACGCTTTGCTTCGACACCAGAGCGAAGAAATGGAAATGTAAATAAATATTTCACTTCCTCGAGAGTCAATTTAAAGGAGCGCAAATGATGGGGATCGAATCCACAACCGTCGCCTTACAGTCACACCCTTGTGCCGCTGCGCCACGACGGCCTCAATGGCCTCGGCCTCGGTGGCCTCAGTACCACTTAGGTATAACAATAATAATAAACATTCGCATAATTGTTGTACGTTTTGCAAGTAATCTTTTTTTAATATCAATTTAATTTACAAATATATCCTTAAGTAGAACCCAGATTCTGTGAGATTTTTACCCAATTTAAAATCCCTGTGATAGAGATATTTTCGTATGGTGATCTAGACTTTTGATGTTCGTGTTTATTATATTCTTTTAATTTTTCTTAAAAAAAATGTAGACAGTAAAATTCCTGGGATCAGGACTATTTTGAAATGGGCATGGACTACCCGGCACCCCTATTTCTACGCTAACAAGAGCCCGGGTATTCATGACAAGAACTCGAGAAATCAATGAAACTTGCCCTTGCCCTTCTCAGGTGACCTCTGTCACCATCGCAATGCCGATGTCTCTGAAAGCAGATTCGCACCTCTTCCGATTCATCCCCCTTCTATAACATGACTGTGTCACAGAAGGTGGCTGCAGGTGTCCACGCTGATTCTCTGCTCAATATTTCCCTTCTAATTACGCCTTGAGAAAGATCTCGTCTTACTCTTTCAATTAGGATTTACTTCACTATGTACCAAGTAGAACATTTTTGAAGTGTGCTGAGTCAATCATGATCCTTTTGACAATTATGGTATATCAATGTGGCCCGTCTACTAATACAGGTGTACAAACTAAAAACAGGTTTCTATTTCAATTTCATAAAAAATGCAGCAAAATCTATGCATTAATGCTCGTATATTTCAATTGTGTTAACTTAAAAGCTTGATTTTTGTGCTTTAAGAGACCATAGACCTGATTGATTATGATTTCAGCTTGATCCTCCATGCTATTACGAGATGATAGACAGACAACAAAGTGCTGCCATAAGGGTTCCGTCTTTACCGTTTGAGGTATAGAGCCTTATTTTTGTGTCGGGGACAACAAGATCAGTAAAGCTGCTACACCACATACAGACATAAAAATCTACAGACACGTCAAACACCTTTATTTTCGACGACGGTGATAATTATTAAGAGTTTTTACAACACTATTTATTGATTTAACACATTCTATGCGGTAAGATTCGGTATGTATATTTTACAGATGTATATAGGGTGCTTCCCGTGGACCTAGTTATAAAATTTTGGACTAAATGAGACGACTATAATACAAATAAAGGGAAAAATGCAAAAAAAGTGAAACCTTATAGATTTTTCATTCATTAGAAGCTTATATATCGTTCTCGTTCGTTTAAAAAAAACAAGTGCATATGCCCGCAAACTTAATTTTATAAATTTAAGAAGTTATAATTTCCGTTAACCTTTAATCCCGAAATTGGTACAGAAGCCCCTATGGGTGAATCCGAATCGCACTTAATCGGTTTTCTTATGATTTATCAGCACAATATTACATAGACATATAAAAAATTGTTACGAATCGCGGTCTGTACATAAAATATATATTTATAAGAAAGTATAAATTTTTTTGTGCACATTAATTTCTGACGTCTTAATAGATTTAAATGCAATCTTAATTGACTGTATTTTGGCAAATTTCTCCTAATATTAAGTTTTATTTCAATTAATAAATAGCAAAGTTGTAAATATAAAATATTTTGTTCGAGTAAATTGCTGAAATAGCTGTTTTCTTTCTAATTAATATACTTTTTTTCCAATGTTTATATCTTATTTAATTTGATAATGTTATTAGAACATGAAAGTAATTCAGATTAGTAAATAAATCAGTGAGGTTCAAGCGGGCGAAGCTGCGAGCGGGTCTCCACTCACACTAAAGTTATAATATATATTAAGAGGCCATCGAAGTTAAACACGTTAACATATGCAGTTAACCTATTGTCGTCATTATTATATAAACTGTGAAAAGGTTAGAATGGGGTGAAATATTAAAAATATAAAAAAAACACAATTACATTCATAAAAAAATCTTTATTTTGAATTAAGATAAAGCTTTTAGATTATGTCACAATGCTTGCCTAGTTGGTACAAAGACCTATAATAGTGAATTACAGCAGTGTACCTATATATTATTATAAAAGTAATATATATATATATATAATCTATGTGTAATTTATCATAAAGTTGTTTTGTTTATAAAAATAAAGTGCGCTTGGGCATATTAATAATATAGTCGTGAAAGACGGACAGCTAAGTAATCTTATAAGGATTTTGTTTTCACATATCGAGGTAGGGAACCCTAGAAACCGTACTCTAATTGGTTCATACATCCAGGAGGTACGGTGCCACGGACATACAGGACAACTTATAACACCCCTCCTTTTGCGTCGGGATATTTTAATAAACGCGACTGAGCTTTATTACTTATTTATAAATCGGTTGTAGTACGAATTTTGAAGACGATATCGATGAGTCTCGAGGCGACTGCGTCTTGAGGGGGGGGGGGGCGGCAGACGGCGTCCTCGAGGGGGCGAAGAGGTTGTGGGAGTAAGTACGTAAAATACATAAAATCATACGTAACGTGTACAATATTGTTACAGACACTACTACTTACTAATTTAAAGAATGCAATACCTCCAGAATTCGGTAGCAAGTGGGGAACGGAGTGTCTTAACACTAGATTCCCTCTTCTCACCCTACCGTGTGCGGGATACTGCGTGGAGCACTTTTTTATAATTCAAAGAACGATCAAACGGTAAGGATGTTTCTAAGTACCTACGTTTTGTTCATCAATGCGACACGTACCTATACTTTGTAGTTTAAAAATAAATTTTCATCATCTTAGTGATTTAACGGTTTATACAATATTCAAACTTATTTAGAAGTGAAGAGTACAGCAGTGTCGATTCTACACAACGTTGCTGCGTTGATAAATAATGATATACTATAATCCTAATCGTAGGAATGTAATATTTATAATCGCCCCCGTACTCAAATGGAAATAACCAAGAGTCGTGTATCCACTAGGTACACACGCCACTGGCTCAGTCCTCGAGGTGACTCCCGACCGTCGGGCCGCAAACCCAGTGGGTTACATTGAAATGATTAACGTTATTAGATACAATAGCCTTGTTAAACACAAAAATACTAATTAAATAATCGAAATAACAGTTCTTGAGATAAGTGCGTTCAAAACACAAACTTAGTTTTAGACTATGACACGTGGGTATAAGTATATATTCTGAGAATAACTAACGTACCTAACAAGTCTGGCATATTATAATTGACCGAGATAAAATGACATGCTAGGTGGTCCGCTTTAGAATAGCGACCGTAAGGGAGGAAAATGATTTCCTGTAAGATCTATTAAGGAGGCTGCGAGGTACCCATGTAAGAAAAAACCCTTTTGCACATGTTAGATATTAGGTTTAGCGATAAATATATATTACATAAATAGGTAGATAAAGAAAATCTCTAAGCTAAACATTTTCAAATATATTTTTTTTAAATTTTACTGTAAGAGATTTCACATAAGTAGCTTAGAATGAACATGCGATGCGTAGGTTTTAAGCCTAAGCTCGTCAACAAACATCAGATTCTCCTTTCATACAACAACAATGAGATCACAAAAATAATATAATTAAACATTAGGTATTCTAATTATGACAGTGGTTACCTCGATGTATTGGTGCTAATTCAAACGACAATTTTAATTTGGATGACCTTTGCTCTGGATAATGATTATTTCAATTTAAAGGACCGCAAATATTAGACGCCTTGCGTTTGCACGTTAGTACATGTACGCCCTACGCAATGCATATTGGACGGGCCGACTGGATTTACTTTTAGATATTTAAATAATAAAAATATATTTATTAGACGACAACAATTGCAACTACTAAGACCATTCGTGGCGCAGGGACAAAAGCGTCTGACTGTTAAGGCGATAACCACTAGAGGAAATTAAGTGTTTAATATTTTAATCTTTTCGCTCTAGTGTCTAGGCAAACGGCCGCATATTGAGTTCCGCCACTCAAGAGGGAAATCTATTTAAGAACTAAATCGTATTCTATTTTTGAGCTGTACCTATAAATATAGTTGTTTAGTGACATAATGAAAATCATTATATATAAATAAGTATGTTCTAAACACCACTTTGAATGAAAAGATGAAAATCTCATGGCGCTGATGATGTTAGATGGGGAGGCGATGATGCTTACTCGGTATTTGCTCGAGCGAGCAAAATGTAAATTTGTTAGTCTGTTTCTATGATGGAGGTGAGTGAAAAAAGAAAAATAAAAGACTGATCGAGCGAGTCACATTTTCTAAGGGGGGTGTTAGGTGAAATTTAAACAAAAAAACTGTTATATAATAATCTGACAATTTGGATGTGACGCAAGCTCGCAAAATACTCAAGTCTACTCACTCAAGTACGTAACCGAGTACAAGGAATTCCCCAGTATATTAATCTGCCACGCTTTAGTAGATCCCGAAAGTCCCCTCTTCGGTTCCTCTACCACAAAATATATTTTGTTTTAAATTGCGATTGTAAAGTTTACACATTTTATTACATTTTACCCCCTATCACATTTTTTATATAAACAAATAACGCTCATTAAAAAAACGTAATCGGCATTTGAATGAACTCAATACATGAGTTTGCCTGTAAATATAAAGCAATCCATAACTATACTACTGTATTTGTTTGTGATAAAGCTGTATTTTTAGCCGACTTTCAAAACAAGGAAGAGGTTCTCAATTAAATATTTTCGATTCAATTATTCGATTAATTATTTTAAATTCGATTTCGATATTGGATTATTTGATTCATTTTGGGCATTTTTTGTAATATACAATAATAATAGATATTTTACAAAGAATATTATAAATCCTTACCCAAATCAATAATAGTTTAAGCGGGCGAAGCCGCTGGCAGGCCCGCTAGATTCTCTGCATGCCATTGAGAAACGGAAAAGAAGGTCGATGCCCTGGATATGTAATGCTGGAGAAAGATGCTCAGGATATCGTGTACAGAATTCCGTTCCAATGTGTCCATTCTCCAAGAACTTGACATAAAAGAGCGACTATCAACTCTTGTAGAAACCCGAATGCTTAAGTTCTGGTGCCGCTCGTGGTGCAAGGCAAAGTAGATGGTACCAGACCAAGAGGTACATCACCCATGTTGTGGACTGACCCAGCAAAATCAGCTGCGGACGGTAAATTGCATGAGTGCACTAGAATGGCGACCAACAGAAAGAAATGGCAAGAATAACGAATGCCAAGAACGTGACTATATGATGACCACGACCGCTATGGTACAGCCATCATATAATGTACTACTACTTATTTCATATATTTTTTTAGAATAATGGAGCAATAACAACAATATTTAGGAGAACGCATAACATTTTTGAATGTAGCTTGACTATAATCCGCTACATTCTGGATACCAAAAAGTATTTTTTTATACGTTTTCTAAAAATATTTTTCTATACTCAGTGAGGATTAGAAATAGCATATTTAAAATGTAAAAATAATGGGGCAATAAGGATTTTCGATACCCTGCACAGTTTTCTTTCAGAAGACGTTTAATGTATATTGGTTTTAGTATTTAAATATGCATGAGAAACATTTCATAAAAAAATATAAATCTTAAATCTAGGCTACATTTATTAAGTAATAAAAGATCAACCATATTAAAGCTCAAACTTTAGATAAATAAAATGAGAATTTGAAAAGTGTCATCATCTTTGTATTTTAAATTTAACATTACACGTTCAGAATAGTACATAGCTGTCTCAAAATAACCCTTCTATTAATAGAATTTATATGTACCATGTTAAAGAAATAACACAAACCCTCAATAAAAATATGGTACGGTTGACGTTTGTATAATATTAAGCCGAACGAATTTTAGAAAAGGCATGTGTGAATAAATAAATAGTTTACCCTTTATTTTGTTAAGTGTTATTTCATTATATATTTGTATCAGGACTTAGAATTAACAGTCAGTGTATAATATGGTAGCCAAGTTTACAATTTTTCAAGGTAAGGTAAGGTTGTTTTGCATAATTAACAAGTTATTTTATTTTCTGAGACTACACATGTATGTATTATATTTTGGTTAAACGTCATTAATATTTATACACAAGTGAAAAGAATGATTACGAAAACATGTTTAATTTAATTTTTAAAATATTCAACTGTATGGAGATTACTTTATTTGCATCTACATGATTCAAATACTCTAATGTCGTATGTCATACTAATGAGTTGATACCGGAAATGCGTTGTAAAACCTAAAAATGTCAAAAATAATGTGAAACTCGCCATATTCTCGATATTATCATTAATATATATCTATATTTACTTATAAAAATACTGAAATAAAATTTAAATTAAAGTATTGAATAAAAAAGCGTCTTTTGAGGAATAATTCGTATTAGTTAAGCATACGATGCTACTCCTATAAGGCATTAACTATCATTTATTTTTATTAAAAGATTTTTATTATAATTACTATTCAATAAATAAAAAGTATTTGGAATTTCAATAGTTTGTAAATCAAGTGTCGTACTTATTTGAATTAAATTAAAAACACACCAGCATTGTGATGCAATTTTATATTTATCGAATCAGCCTATTTCGGTCCACTGCTGGACATAGGCCTCTCCCAGGGTGCGCCAAAGCTCCCGACACTCCGCCTTCGGCATCAGGCCGTCGGTCCATCGAGATGGCGGGCGCCTTACGCTACGCTTGCCAATCCGCGGTCTCCACTCAAGGGCTCGTCTGCTCCAACGACCAACACTCCTTCGACAGATGTGCATTGCCCATTGCAATTTCAACATGCTAATTCTGCGAGCAATGTCGATAGCTCCGGTTCTTTTCCGGATAACCTCATTTCTATTTTTATCTTTCAACGAGACTAAGAGCATATCTCGCTCCATAGGACGTTGAGCGACTTGAAACTTGTGGACTACACCGACTGTTAGCGTGCACGTTTCGCTCCGTACGTCATGACTGGCAAAACGCACTGGTTAAAGACTTTTGTCTTCAAACATTGCGGAATAGGCGACGAAAAGATTTGACGTAGCTTGCCAAACGCTGCCCAACACAGCTAAATTCTTCGATCAGCCTCTCTCTCAAAGTTGTTTTTACTAAGCTTAATAGTTTGCCCTGGGTATAAATTCTCGAACAATTTCAAGAGGAATGCCTTCCATGTATATCGGTCCCGATGTGACATGCTCGTTGAACATGACCTTTGTCTTGCTTAAGTTCATACCGAGACCGACACATCGCGAAGATACAAGATAGGGTCTGCAATTTTGTATAATGTAAGAAAATATATATTTAAAAGGACAAAATATCTGTATGGGAAATGACATGCGAATATGAGAAGAATACTATATCGGTTTCGGTTACGGATATAAAATTATTTCGGATATTCGACCCTACTAGTTGGATCACCTAATTGTTTACAATAACAATATAATAATAAAAATATATATAGAATAAAACTTGTGTGTGTACATCTTTGTGCTAGTTGTAGTTTATTTTATTTAAATAATGTAACAATTTAAATAATAATAAGAAATCATAAATCCAAGCGACATACAAATCAGTCTCGACACTTTTCAAACGTGTAATTAATTAATTTGTAATTATATGTAACTTACGACTTTTTTATAATAAAGATAAAGCAAAGCAAAATCAAAAATCAGCAAAATAGGAAATGGGAGTCCATCTAATTACTTCATCAATATTCCGTGTGATTATAAGATTTTTAGAGAAAATATATTTCAAGTATATTTTTTCAAGTAGAAATTTCACATGTTATATTGACACTTAAAACATCAAATGTGTTATGATTAAATGATAAGGCAGTGGTGGCGCAGCGGTATATAGTCTGACTGTGAATGCGATGGTTGTGGCTTCGATTCCCACTCGAGGAAATGAATGACTTATTTCATTGCTCTGATATCGAGACAAAGCGCGGCATTGAGTCTCGCCACACAACATGAAATGTCTCGTAAACATATATAAAATAAAATTTGTCTTAGGTGATGACTGGGGAGGGGGGGGGGGATAGGGAGAATAGGTTAGGTTAAGCTATCTATGTACAAGTGACAATGTGAAGCTAAAAATACGATAAACCAATGAATTAAAAGTAATATTTTAAACCACAAAAATTAAAGGTTTTTTATCATTAAGTTTTTTGTTGTTTTTACGTAAAGCGTTATATAACAAATAACAATTTTATTTTCAGAATGTTCAATGTTTATCATGTTTTAACGTGATAACGTGTTATAAAGCGATGAAGGCGAAAAAACATAAGTCATTGTCACGTTCAGCATGAGCCTAGCGTGCGAGCGAGAGAGGAAGTAACGATTGAGAGCCTAAGCGTACGGCTTGTGACGCGTCGATCCATTCATTGTTACTTGTAATTAAATAGCACATTGCTAATAGTAATTAATTGATATAATGTAAGTGTAAAAAAAGTATTTAAATCAACGAGTGAAAATAAATATCAATATACAAAATCAAATGGTTTTTAATTTTTTTCTTTGTATTACACAAAATAATTATAATAACTCTATTCAATTCCTAAAGACAACCCAAAAAAGTTTTTTGTATTTTGAAATATGACAATGGAATGCTAGAAACTGCTTGAAAAAAAAATAAATGCTATGGAATTACTTGAGCTTTGAAAAAACATTGCTAATCAGTAAGTTTCGAAATCAACCTTACAGACTAAAAAAAAAGTATAGCACATTCAAAAGCAGTAAACGCTTTTGAATGTGCTATACTTTTTTATATATTGCTATACAAAATATTATATGCATACATACATAATGTAAGTATACCTACAATGGCATTATATGTCAATAAGATATTTATTTATTTAAAGAATATGTTTAACATTCATATAAATCACATTATATGTTTTATTTATTAATTTAGTTTTTTGGAAAGAAATTCAATGTGTACCGTACAATCGAATGTCATAACGAAACATTATCATCATCATCTATAACTATTTTATATTTTATAATACTGTGTACTTTTGTTACAGAGTAATTAAGATCGCAATTAAGAAATCACACGCGTCAAATGATCAATACACCTCCTCATTAGGCTTCTTATACATAAAAAAACATTATATCATTATTATCGATCTTGAGATGCCGTTTTTATTATTAATATTTTCATATTCAATTTATGAATGACAACGGCAAGTTAAGTTCCCACCCAGCTACATGGAGTATACATATGTATGTATATATATGTGCCTAGAGTATTTAATATACAATGATATTTAATATGGGGACTTGACTGACTTTATTAATTTTAATTTTTGGTTTGAATTTCCTTAGACTTGCTACGGACACTGTGAGAAAAGCTGGACGAGGAGGTATTTTGGATCTACAGATCCAATATATATATATTTATATCGGCCATCGCGTCAGTTCTCTTCTCTTATATTAAGTATATCCCCTCTGCATAAGGGACATTCGCTCAATTGATACGTGCATGATGAACAGAAACCGCTGAAAATAATAATGATTATTAGCATTTATTTGAAAAAAATATATATTATTGTAGTAAGTATTTAAACAATTTTAATTTTTATAACATTTTTAGGATATATAAAAACAATATTGTACGGTTATATAATATGCTTCAACAATAATCTAATAAAATGTAATCTTTAGTTATTATCTTCACGCTGTATCCCCCATGTGTATGCTGGTAAGCAGAAAGAACCAAGTCTTAAGACATTCAAAGACATACAATTATATTTTTTATTAAAGTTATGCTGAACTTTTAAAGAATAATTCGCAATACATTCGCTTAGATCAAGAAAAATTGTATACAATTATAAGATAGCTATAAAAAAAGTAGTTTATATATAGTTTCATAAAAAATAAAATAAATCAGCTTCACGCTGTATCCCACACACAGCAGGGTAGGCAGGGGGAACCTAGTTGTGTTAAGACAATCCGTTCCCCACTCTCTGCTGAATTCTGGAGGCATTGCGTGTTGAGTGGCAGAACTCAACGCCGCGCTTTTGCCTCGACGAAATAGGAATATAAATTGAAATAAATATTTCATCTCCTCGAATGGGAATCGAACCCACAACCAGTCGGTTTTACAGTCACACTTTGTTCCTCTGCGCCACGACTGACCCCATAGTTACATAGATTTATGATAGACTATATTTATATAAATAAAAAAATAGTATACCGATGTCCGCATGGCTCCAGAATGCAACTCGGCGGGTTATCAAAACATAAAATACATGCATCCTCTTCCACAGTAGAATTTTTTAACTGTTCTAGATATATCCTTCGCGGTATAACCTTTGAATATTACAAGTAATAATAATTAGGTCAATACATATAAACACTGTATCCTACATAACCTAGTATTTTCCTTCTTTTTGGCGAATTCTGAGTTGAGTGGCGGAACTCACGCGACACTAAAGCGAAGACATTAAAATATACATTTAAATAAATATTTAATTTCCGCAAGTTACAGTCACACATTGTGCCGTTGCGCCACGACTGGCCTCATATAAACGGATATGTCTAAAGAAAAGGTAAAGGCTCACCTAGGTCTTAAAAGAACGTAAGTGTATAGTATACACTATAGAGCAAGTACAGCACATATGAACCATTATTTCGTTTTCACATAAACCTTCTTTTGACAAGTCCGTTTAAACGTAGGGACCGTCTAATTGTAATTGTAGCTACTTAGCCTTCGTAATATGATATAGCCTGTAACCTTCCTAGATAAATAAACTATTTATAACATATATATTTTTAATCGGAACCGGTAATTGCTGAGATTAGCTCGTTCAAAACAAACAAATTCTTAAGCATTATTATAGTAGTGCCGATTACCTGTTCTGCCCGAATATGAAGTGTCGCAATAAATATTTTTTTAGCTGAACACTGTATTAAACCATCTAAGCAAATTAAAAGACTGTAAGCACGACGGTTGAGGGTTCGATTTCCACTCGATGAAATTAATCAAAAATGCAAAGTTTAAAAAAATCGGCGGAAAGTTGAGAACGGAGTATTTCGATATATTTTTTTCACAGTGATTCCCAGAGGAAACCTTGTGTTAAGACACACCCAACACCCACCCAACCTCCGGTTAACTTTCGATGTTGCGTGTTGGGTGACGGAATTAAGGGCCGCGTTTTGTCGTGTAACTATAGCGAGTAACCATTCCGGTAATAATTCATTGCCTGAGTGGAATCGAATCCACAACCGTGTGCCCCTGTGCTACGGCTAACATACGTTTTTGATATGATATTATTAATAGACAAGATATACCAACCAATTTTTGGTCCTCTGTCAATACTCCGTGGTCATTGAAACTAGAAAATTCTCTATCATTTGGTGGAAATTTGAATGGTCTATTACCAAAATTGAATCTACATTGCTGATACGTCATGAAACTTGCAGCCGCGAAGAATCCACACCTGATGCAAACAAAATATTCATATTTTTACTTTTAATGATAAAAAAAAAAGATATTTTCTATAAAAATACATATTTTCCCGTTAAAAAACTCAAAAATATGAAGTGTGTAACTTTAAAAATATTGTAGTAAGGTTAATAAAGAACTCTTGCTAGCAAAAGAAGACGCCATAATTTACTGAATATTACATTTTAATAAGTGTTAAGACACTTTGTTACCAAAACGAGGAAATAAAAACAATAATCGCGATACGAAAGTTTCAATAAACAAATAATATAAACAAAACATATAATAATTACATTGCCGCTTTAAAAATGCCCTTAAAAGGAGTCATTTTTGTCCCATTAATTGAAAATATAAATTCTTTAGCATTAAGATCTATGAGACAGCCGAGTACGTCGCCGGGCCGCCACGCGGGCACGTTGGTGACCGTCGTGGGTTGCGCCTTGTACCATAATATATTACGGCAACCGTCGTACGATAGAGAGAATATATCGTCACCTATGCCATAGCCTTCCTGTGTAAAAAAGTAAGAAATATATATTATACATTTTGAGTGCATTTTTGATAATTTTTACATATAAAAATTGTAACTCATCGCTTTCTGTACATGGAAGATATATGAACAGACAATGATTTATATATTTTTTTCTGTTTGTCTGTGCGTTTGTTAACGTTTATCTTAGAAACAGCTTAACTGATTTAAATGAAGTTTTCGCTGTTGTATTTTGGCACGCTTTCTTTAATCTTTAGTATTGGTTTGTAAATCGTAATAGTTACGTCAATATAAAGAATTGCATGCTACAATATACAATATTGCTATATAATAAGTTTTATACTGAATGGGCTGAAAATTTAACTATCAATGTATAAACATTGTTTTTAAAAAGATAATGTTATTAAATTACAAAAGTAATTCCGATGAGAAAATAAATAATTAATATAGAAAATAATTCAAGGCAATTGAAGCCGCCAGTGGGTCGTACAGAAGCATAATAAAATTATAACATTTAATTCAATAACCAAGATTTAATTAAACCATAGAATTCAATTTGATAAATGAGATTAGATACATTTACAGTTTTAATTTTTGAAAAAATTAACAAAATTAAATACTTACATCATTAAGAAATTGGCTGCTCTTAGTCGCCCAGCCGATTTGCATAATACCGGGTGTCACTATGGTCGATTCATAGTACCAGCACCCCTCGTTCACTTCGAAGGTGCATCTGACACTCTCGAAAAAACGCGAATCGCATCTCGCCTCCAACCCGGTGCTTGAAATTTGTAAGTACTGGGTGACGTCTTGGGTGTTCAACAACGCCCTAATATCTGTCATGTCTACCACTTTGTACGATAACTCGCGGCCCTCGACTATAACTGTGGCGATAGGAAAATATTTCAATTTAAAGTCAATTATGACGAGGCCAGTTGTGGTGTAGGCTGGTTGTGGGTTCGATCCCCACTCGAAGAAGTGAAATATTTATTTACGTTTATATTTCCATTTCTTCGCTCTGGTGTCGAGGCGTTGAGTTCTGCCACTCAACACGTAATGCCTCCAGAACTCGGCAGAAAGTGGGGAACGGAGTGTCTTAACACTAGGTTCCCTCTGTCTACCCTGCTATGTGCGGGATACAGCGTGAAGCTAAAAAAAAGTCAATTATGTATGAATGTGGGTTTAAAGCGTTCTCTACATACAATACGTTGAAATGATCTTATATTAAATTTTCCTTTGACCTGGTGTTATATAATTTATATAAATATTGTCTTTTAAAAATAATTAATGAATTACAATCAGCTTCAAGCTGTATCCTGCATACTGAAGGCAGAGGGAACCTAGTGTTTGTCTCGACACCACAGCGAAGAAATAATATGTAAATTTAAATAAATATTTAACTTCCTCAAACGAAGATCAAACCCACAGCCAGTTGGCGTTTACACACTTGAGCCCTTGCGCCACGAATAGCCATTAATTAATTACAGTATGAATGAAATATAAAGCTACATACAATTACTAGTCCTGAAAGGCTGAAATCGAATCAAGGGCCTTCGAAATTGGTATGCCACGGAATATGAAAATATAACTCCATTGACATAATTTGAGCAAAAACTTCAAATATTTATTATAATAAAAAAATATACTTACATAAATTATCCAAGGCCCACCTAGCACAAAACCCAATCTGTCTCCACATATAATCCTCACTATCTACATACTTCTCTAATTCTAATAGGGGGTGTTCTTGAAGACGTTCTAAGCTACATGTTATTGTAAACTTATTCTCAGTAGTATGAGCGAACTTCTCTAAGGCTATCAATGCAAATAATACTATGCAAGGTTCGCATTGAGGTCGCTGGAAAGAACATTATTTTCTATTAAAATATTACTGCCTTTTCTGAGCACTAATTGAAAGTATGCGACAAAAGTGATGATTAAGAAAAGGAAATTAGATCAAGAAAAGGTCTCTCTGCCTTTATAACGAGACATTATACTATTTATATCTTCAGATTTTTTTCAGGTCTATGAAGTCGCATGAGGCGAAGGGAGCCTAGTGTTAAGATACTCCGTTCTTCACTTTCCGCCGAATTCTGAAGTTATTGTGTGTTAAGTGGCGAAACTCAACGCCGCGCTTTGCCTCGAGACCAGTGCGAACAAATGAAAAAATTATACATTTCATTTCCTCGACACACTCTTGTGCCACTGCACCACGACCAGCCCCAATTAAGTCAAAATTTAATTGTCCAATACGAAAAAAATACAAAACTTACCAAAAAAGCTAGTAAATAGTCGAGTGTATTGCGCGTTAATATCGCCACGCTGTTGGGTCCCACCAGTTTATCGGCAATACAACCCAAAGTAACGCAAAGGTTCCTTTCAACGCGCACATCAATATCGCCAATTGTCACGCGCTCCTCTGACAACCGAAATAAGCGTGTGATCTGAAAGAAATATCTATATAAGAACTGACATACAATATTCTGGCAAAACTAATGTGAGGTTAGGGAGTGTAGGGTAGCACTAATAGAGGATTTCTTGTAATACCTTTGGACAGGAAAAGTCAGGATTTCTATTTCACATGTTAAGATCCACGTAAAGTTGCGAGCGACTAATCGAGTAACTGACAGACTAAAATGTTAGCATGTATGTTCCTAGAGTGTAAGAGAGGGCTAGTCTTCGAGATTCCTTCGGGGATGTAAAAACAAGCGAATTTACGTTATCTACATTCTACGCAAACGAAATTTCTAGCTGAATTGCAAAATACATGTACTACTAGTATTTCGCATTTAAACGTTTAATAATTAAAAAAAAATCGCAAAATCTCAGCAGTGTCCACATGTTTAGCGAAGTGAGCGTCAATTGTTTCCTAAACTCAATTATAGTTACATTAATCACCTGGTCGGTATCTATAGCAGGCGCCTAGCGTTACCCAGAGGAGATCACGTGGAGGTGGCCTGCAGGAATATCCATTAATTTTTTTGATCTTTTCCCCTGCATCATATCTATATGTTAGCAAATTTTCATCTCAATCGGTTAAGCCGTTTGATATCCTATTGGTGACAAAGAGTGTAAAAAGTCTCCAGTAGAGCGCTCCGCTTGCTTCGCTCAATAAAAGTAATGTTATATTTAAGTGTATAATATTGATCTGTTGCAGACTAGTGACCCGCTCGCGGGTCGATTCATTTAAAATATACAATTATTTCTTTACTGATCTCTATTACTTTCATGTTTTAATAAAAATATCGTTTTTATACAAACAACATCCACTGGACTGTGGATCTACACATTGGAAACTAAAGTTTAAGCCAATTCAATAAAACAATTATCTTATAAAATGTTTTTGAACGAAATTCTTATGATTATAACTTTGTTATTTATGAACCGACTTAAATGGAACCGGAAGTTTGAAACAATACAATAGTGAAAAATGCATTTAAGTAGGTTAATCCGTTTCTGAGATTAGTACGCACAATTGCATAACAAAAAAACAAACACCGCAAAACAGACAACAATTTTAAAAATCATTATGTTGGGTATAATAATAGTAGCATGTGTGTTTTAAGATACACACATTACACATACACTTATGTTTATATTTCAATTCACACATAAACACGTCTACATTTCCATTTCTTCGCTCTGCTGCCGAGGCAAAGCGCGGTGTTGAGTTCTGCCACTCAACACGCAATGCCTTCAGAATTCGGCACAAAGTGGGGAACGGAGTGTCTTAATACTAAGATCCCTCTGCCTACCCTGCTGTACGCGGGATACAGCGTGAAGCTGATTTATTTTTTTAATTATTTGTCCATTACATACAGCCAATATGGGAAATTTTGATACGAGCGATATTTTACGCTATATGTTACAATTTAAAGCACATTGTAAGAGTGTTTTTGTTTTATTAGTGCTTACATAATACTTTTCACCCATTCACATAAACCTTTTGAAATACATCAGTATAGAAAAAAAAACTGCATTTTGTAGTTTTTCAAAGTTATCCTAATCAAATGGGTAACTGACACACAGGACCATTCAACAAAAGGTAGTCATAATTGTTCTTATTAATCTATGTTATGTTATGCTTTGGCCTGTTTGCATATTTATAGTTACTTTTTTTCCTTTTCTTTCTCTCTAAAAACATGTTTGAATGTTGTTTGAATGGGGGTTTGAATTCTAATCAACCATGAAATACGTGTTGAATGAAATATTTTTAAGAGTGAGTTTCAAATTTTATAGAAATTAGTGGAAATTTTTTTTCCCATACGAACTTTCAACCCCTTTTTCACCCCTTAGTGGATATCCAGATTACGAAACTAAACTTCTGTGCAAATTTCACGTTTCTACCATCATCGGTTACGTCTGTGCCGTAATGCCATCTATAGATATATATGTTATAGTTTTGTAATTTTTCTCTTTACTTTATTTTGCATATAATAATGTACGTTTTGGAACAAATCTATGTATTACATGCTGAGTTAGCTTTTGAGTGCGGCGTATAGTGGACAATAAAAATGTTGTGTCAGTTATGTACGTCCTAAATATACTATAGGTTGAATTCCAATGAAATAAAAAAATAAATTCATAGTATATTTAGTCAACTTTTAAATTTGTCCATTTAGTTGACGTAAAATTGAAAAATTGATCCGGGGGGCGAGTCCAACTCGCACTTGACCAGTTTTTATCTCCTCAAATCATACTTTCGATTATTTGATCAAACTAACTTTTTATCAAAGTCAAAGACTGGCATTTTGCCAGCCGTGCTCACTTATTATTTACACCAGATAGTTAGAACTTGTGCTTTTCTCTCCACATAAATAATGTACCAGCTCGATGGATTAAAAAACTTATAATTAAAATTAAAAATTAAATCACGCTTCACGCTGTATCCCGCTCACAGCAGGGTAGACAAGGGACAAGGGAACCTAGTATTAAGATACTCTGTTCCCCACTTTCTGCAGAATTCTGGAGGCACTGCGTGTTGAGTGGCAGAACTCAACGCCGCGCGTTGCCTCGATACCAGAAGAAGAAATGGAAATATAAACGTTAATAAATATTTCACTTCCTCGAGTGGGGATCGAACCCATAATCGTCGCGTTACAGTCACACCCTTGTGCCGCTGCGCCACGACAGCCTCAACTTATAATGCATAGCTGTTTTTATGTTGAGTTGATACATTAACACTAATAAACATGCCGCCTCTACTTCCAAGAATAATTTCACCTTACGAAGGTACTTTATTATAAGAAATGGAAAGGTGACACCTAACTTATTTATACTTTTATAGTCAGCAAACAAAGAAACAATAATAATTTTTTAAAAGAATAATAGATAGTTATACACTTGAGCTACAGTACTGGAATAAATTTATAGTAAGTTTTAAAAAAAATAAAAAATCCAAGCGAAATACAAGAAGTCTTCTTACTTGAATGACCGATTCTCTGCACGGCAAAGGACAATTGTCTAGAAGTATTGATATAGCTGAAGGCGCGAAGGGATCTTCTAGTGGTATAATATTGATCATGGATGATACCGTTTGAATCCACCCATCTTCTTGTTCAGCTATATCACGCAGCTTCATAAGAGACACTGGTGTATCTTCATCACTGTAAACATATATACTCTTACTTATATATATATATGTATATATATATATATATATATATAACATTGCAAATTTGTGACTTCACTACTAGGTAGGGAGCAGGAGATGTCACAAAAGTAACCAGCTGTAAATAGTACAGGTTAGGGTAAAAAATGTTGAAATTCAAATAAAGTAATTTATGGTAATCCATAGCCATATCGTAGCTATTTTTAATTGTGAACCTACTTGATAATTAGAATTTAGAAACGAACTTAGCATTTTTTTACAAAAATCAGTGTAATAAACAAATAGCAAACTCGTCGAATCAAATTATACAAGAGTCAGACGCGTTATTTGAAGCTACCGGATACCCTTTGACAGGCGATATACCGATATTAAATAGGAAGGTTAACACGCACACTTATATAGAAGTGCATACGAATGCTATTTTGATTTTATAAATATTTTTCCGTAGCAAATATGTAAAATGCATATAGTATGTATTATATATACACACGTGTAGCTTCACGACGTTTGCCACACATATCAGGGCAGGTATTAAGACACTCCGCTACCTTCTTTCGATCGAATTTTCGAGGCATTGCGTGATGAGTGGCGAAACTCAACTTCCTCCTCTTCAACCACCTCAACTGGCGGGTATCGAACCCACAGCGGTAGCGTTTACAGTCACACGCTTGTGCCACTGCGCTACGACGGCCTCTAATAATAATATAACTTATTAAAGTTACGTTTTTTATAGAAAGTGTACGACTCTTTGATCGATAAGCATATACCTATAGTAAAGAACTAAAATGTCCATGCGACCAACAAGCTTCATTATATAAATTTCTATAAATTTGTCTCGTAAATTAATTTTTCGTGAAATGTTCGAGTTTGTGTTTTAGATTTCACAATTAGTAACTTCCTCGGCTCGCTCTGCTAGTATATATATATATATATATATATATATATATATATATATATATATATAGAAAAAATACCTGAGTCATTAAAATGAACAAACAAAAGAAGTAAAAGTAACTAAAGGAAATTCTTAATATTAGAAAAAGTAGCTAAAGTTTTCCGGGCGCGCTTACATAGACATCTACTCTAACTTAACATTTTTCTATATTAAATAGGATAATTTTTTTTATTAAGTATATAACATCGGTAAATATAACCGAACTGAGATAACCAAACATTTTTTCCTAAATTTTTCAAATTTTCTGTTCAAGTACGAACTCTATTAGAAGAAGTGAAAGTGTAATTAAAATTAATTATAAGCAGCAAATAATTACATAAAATTTACTATAAAATGTATGAAAATTTATAAAACCATGAAAGTCATCTGCCCGTTCGCGTCGGTCATCGGTCGGTCGGTCATGCCGCTCATAGGCCATTTTGAATCAGTGACATCTCCTTACTTATTTATTAGAATATTATGCAGTAAGCTATAATTCAAATGTAAATGAAATGCTAAAAGTGACTGTTATATTTATTTTCATAAGGATGAATATTAAATTATAGAAAAAACATTGACAAAAACCCAATAAATTTAAGGTAAATTCAATAAAATAGTTACTTTTGCCCAATCTTCAGAGGTAACATATACCATTGCGGACTTTTTTAAACATTATTTAAAGGGCAATATTTTTGTAAAACATTGTTTTTGTGTCTCATAAGGTTGAGTCGTGGCACGCTATGTATGCGTTAAGTAATCTCTTCTTGGGTGACGTTTTCTTAAAACAACAAACATACTTTACAAGTTTTTGTCTAGCATCGGTCGGTTGTTACAAAGATGACGGAACAAATTGCATCGATTGAAACCCTCAAGTAGTAGTATAAGAAAATTCTCATAAGGAGATTTTATGAGCATAAAAGACAAACAGACAGAGTTACTTTCAAATTTATAATTAGGTATGGACGGTATGGATTAGTTGTTAATATAATTAGAAATCATAATAATATAACAATGAATACATGTTTTTAACACCTAATAATAATTTTATTTTGATTATAAAGTAAATCCTTTGGGCTCCATGCATAAATTATTATAAATATAGTTGCTAATCTGAGCTGACTATGAGGTGGACATGCCATATGACTATAAAGGTGTTTAGAAATCAATGAGCCTAAATACAACAAACCTATTAGCAATATGAGGTTTTAAATACAGTTATCATAATTACTAAGTAATTTATTCAAATAATATTGTTTGAGGAGATCTAGTTGTTAATGTTTAACACATTTATAGTAAAGATCAATATAATTGTTCAAATGTAAAAAAAGATTTCGCTGCAGCTGATAAATACAAAATGTACATATGAAACGTCCAGTCTACCACCATTAACTTGATTGAAAAGCAATTGCAATAGTACAGGCAAAATTTTGATGCAAACTGTTGTCATACAAAGTTTGAAGTTTATGATCTTGGTATTATTTTTCTTTAATTTCCATTTATTCGCTCTGGCGTCGAGACTAAGAGTGGCGTTGAGTTCTGCCACTCAACACGCAATGCCTCCATTCAGCAGAAAGTGGGGAATACGGAAGCGGGATATACCTTGAAGCTGGTTATCAATTAAATATTATAACCTAATAATATATTTAAAGATAACCTTAAATATAGGAACAAAGCAGTCATGTCCCCCACTATGGCAGTGATGCTAACCATGTCCCAATTTCCCCAACCATAAGGAATATTTGCATGGTAGTATAAAATTCTTATAATGAATATTTTACCTTTTGTAGTAAATTAAGTTAAATTTAGTTATAAGGAATGTTAAATTTCTGCATGTAAATTTAGATAACAGTGTTATAGTAAGTTAGCAAGTGGCAACTGAAATTACAAACTGGGCTCTCTTAAGGAGATAGTGTATAAATATATGTATAAAATAACATAAGTCAACTTCTAAGTAAAATCTGAAGAAAAAAATTATAAATTAAAATGTATAAAGTGACAAAAGGTATGAACCATAGGTCTGTAGTGTAAGCAAGAATTAAATAATTAAAAAAAACTAATAACATTAAATTAAAAGCAATTTAGTAATATTAACAAAAGAATGAAAAGTGAGGAATGAAAGTGTCTTAATAGGTAAGGAGTGTCTTAACACTTAATATCCCGCATACAGCAGGGTTGGCAGAGGGAACCTAGTGTTAAGAAACTCCGTCCAGTTGAGGCTGAACTGGACTGCTTGATAACCATTTTTTTCAGTAGGTAAAATTATAAGAACTAGAATAACATATTCACAGATTTTTTACTAGCTATTAAATCCAATACACAAATAGTAATATTTTTTTATAATCAATAAAATTTTAAAAATATCCTATATTTAATTTACATAATTCACTTGCAGTAACAATAATTTTAATTTCGCTATAGCTACTATTATTTTGCATAAAAGATGTTAAAAATGAAGAAAAAAAAATATATATATACATAAAATATTATCAACTTACTTATTCATACGTGAAGCAGCCACATGAAGCATTTCAAGTATTAACTGGTGTACAACTTTGGGATCTTCAACTTTAGGTACATGAAGATGTGATTCCATTGTTAAAGCCGGTGTTGTTGTGGGTGTATACATTGGCTCATCCTCTGCTTTCGCCTTACAGCAGCTATCACCCATTACTTAAATAACATACAAGCACAAAAAATGTAATAAATACTATGAAAAGAACAACTTTGCCTGTTATAAATTTCTTTTTAATGTTCATGTAGTATCCTGCATATATGAGGTTAAAGTGAGATCTAGTGTCAATTTTTGAAACATGTTGAGTAGCAGTAGAAATTCAATGTTGCACTTCACTAGAGCAGATATAATGACTATAATTCATTCCCCTAAGTAGGAATTAAACCAACAACTGCCTGGTTTACAGTAGTAACAATTGTCTCATTGATAAAAATGTAGGATACAAATATAATAGAACATTTGATGTTATTTTTAATACAAAATAAATAGAGAAGTAAACATGATGTTATACTTTTCCTGTTATGATTTAATAGAATGAAGTAATATTTTCTAGATTTATTTATTTAAATTTTAAGAAATACATAGGATATGCGGTTATCTGACTGTCATTTTGCAATGTGCAATGTTGTATTATCAAAATTTTTGGATTTGTAGATTTGTGTAATTATCACTGTAGTGGATAAAAAAAGGAAGATATGTCATAATTTATTTACAGTGAACAGTTAATGACATGTTATATTACATGGGCGCCAGATTAGACCTGGTCCGGATTACGGCAAGTCCAATTAAGTGTGTTCATATTTAATAAACATGCACATCAGTTTTCTACATCTTTTAAATTTCTAATTACCTTTACATGTGTAGTGAACAATAGTTGTTGTCATTATTAGAAAATATTTATTAAAAATAATATTAACATATTATACTGCTTATCAAATATTTTATAATTAAATGAAATTGTTTGATTAGCAAATGTTAAAATTTTAAATATGAAATATTAAAAAATATATATTATTAGTAAATGTATATATGTTGCAAAATAACAATTATAGATTATTTCCTTGATATTTATCAACATGCGATGCTTAAATATTGAATTATGTTATTCATAGTTTTAGATTTTGTATCATAAATGACAAATGTTTAATCGTAAACCTTAGTTTAGTTAATAAAATAAAACAATGTATTCCCTTTTTGCAACAGTAGCATTACAACCGTACAATACGTACCTAACTTATATTTGAACACATTGTATTTGTTTAGAACTTACCATTACTGTTTGTAGAAATGTACAATGTCTCGATATAAATAAATATATCTTGCTAAGGGAAACTTATTGAAAAGAAATTGGTAATTTAAAAAACTGTATACACGCTCACAAAATAACTTTACAGATAGACGTAAATATAGAGAAGCAGACAACTGCAGTGTGCTGTACTCGCTGCAACAATGATGACAAGCACAGAACACATTTACCTATGACAAGCAACTTGTCATTTGACAAGCTAATGACTGATGAGTGTGACATTATAATTTATGACAGTGACTATTTATTATACAATTAGGAATTAGGTTTCAGAAGTGAAATAGGGAAAGAAAAATAACACACAACACTAATATTACAAAATACAATTTTATTTATTTATTTATTGAAAATCAAGATAATAATCTAGATGATAATCTAGAATTTAAAGTTTATAAATGTCTAACATTTCAACATAAACATCTAAAAATATCAGTAAAAAGAAATAAAAATAAAAAGTTTTGATAGCTCTCATTTTAAACCCTGTAAAATCTTCATATCCACGTATGTTCAGTCCCGTCAGAAGTCAGAAGGCGTCCCCTCTGTCTGCAAGGACCACACGTCATTTAGAGCCACACGCTCTTTACAATATCTTTCAGGGCCACACGCCCGTCCAGATAATTTTACAGGCCACACGCCTCATTAGACCAAAAGTCTATTTAAAACCATGTGCTAATTAGACCATGCGTCCAATATTCACTTACACAAAATGTGTTCAATGGGACTAAGCGTCCAGTTGAACTCGATAAACAAACTGTCACGTTACACCAGTATTGCACACTAAGCCCACATTTGTTATCTAAAAAAATCAATTAGAAACGGAAATTAATGGAGGAAAATAAAAATAAAGTGTCGGTCTGTATGTATGTATGTAAAGTTGTAATGATGTAGAAAGAAGTTTTAGTAAACAACAAAGCAGGAATTAGTTCGATACTGTCAACATCATTTGTCAACAAAAGTGCAGTACAAGTTTCCGGCCACTATTTCCCATGCCATAGTACCATGTTGGAACTGCTCGAGTGGTTTTACCACACTCACTAAATAATTAATTACCTCAGCTATATGAGGACTCTGCCTAACCTGACCTCTATTTATGTATAATTCAACCTTCAATTTCTGTTGAAGAAATAAATATTTTGAAGTTTCATGGGAAGATCATTTTTATTTTCTGAGTATCAAGAGTAACTGGATCCCATCATATCACATTATCAACATATTCTGAAACATGACCACAATCAATGTGTTCACATAAAAGATCCATAATCTTCAATAGACCGTCCTAGGCATTGTTTACCCCCTTACCAATTAAATTGTCTCATATATCATAAACGATAAATTATTATTTACTATAAAATTCCTCTGCTTTTAATTTCCTATTTTAATTTGTTTAAAATAATTCCTATTCCTTTACCTCATACTAGTTACACCAAAGTATTTTGCTGCAATTGCTTTCTTTTGAAATACATTCACATCCTACAATTTGTAAAACAAATTTTATTTTAGGAAATTTACTTTTTTACAATCATTAGATAATAACCGATGGGTCTTTACTTTCTCAAAACCTACTGAATTGCATGTTGATTTTAATAACAATGATATCGATTTAACTTTACTTGGCACTGGAATTTTTATCTTGAAGCCGAGATGTAATGCATATTGTAAGAATGTAAAATTAATTAGTTAAATTAATTCTAAAATTAAATTCTATTCATTCTGATTTCAATCTTATATCAGACAATTGTTACAATTTCACATCTTTTAAAAATTTTAACAATGCTAACTTCTTTAAATTAATAAATCCTAAGTTAAATACAAATAATTTTATTAAATTAAACTCTGATAAGAATAATTAACTAGATCTTATAAATAAATTCGAATAGTGACTCAGATATAACTCCACTTCAGCCAATTTTATTTTACATATTTGCATCATTGTTTATATTATTTTTAATTTTCAAATTTTGTAAAGGAACATGCGTAACTTTTAAAGAAATATTAGGAATAAAATCAAATCCCGCAATTAAAATAGAGTTAGATAACGTTTCGATTCCTTGTGACTTGATTAAATCTTTTTAAAAAAAAAACAACTTAAACAGATCCATATAACAGCATGTTTTATATACATACAACAATATCCGCATCCAAAGTCAACTAGAACAGTCATGCAAAATCCCGGAACAACCACCAAGTCGGCTCCAATCGAGAGCTCATCAATAGCCAAGGAAACAAAACATTCCAATCCAGTAACAGTATTTCTAACCCTCCAAGGTACCCTTTATTGATTCTCCCTCGTGCAACAAACATTTCAGAATATACAAAAGTTACAAGTCATACTGCTGTCCTTTCTAGGTTTACCCGTTCAATGTTACTATACACGTCCCTCTCGCCCACAATGCAATTATTCCGATCTAACAGAATTGTGTAACGAACGCCCAAACTTTAAGCTATCTCTCATCTTTTTTTTTTCTTCGAACAGGCCCTACATATATTGACAGGAATCATCTCAAGGCAAAAAGGCACTCACCTTTTCTCTAGCACACCCAGCACAACCACAGAACTCTTCAGAATCAGCCTGCATAAAAATTGGACCACACACGGTTACCAGTAATCACTCACTCACTCACTCATTCAACCAGGAACGTACATCACCCTAAAGGCACCCGGAGACAAGTGATAAACATTCTGAATCATTTCAGTTATTAGCCCTTCTAGCCCTCTCCATCTCCTCACACTATATCATTCCTCGATATCATTGATAACAAAGTCAAAGTTTGATATAAAATAGTTTTGTATTCTTGAACTATTTAAAGATTGTATTACATCAGAAAGAATACAGACTGGCTCAGTAACACCTGAAGTATGTTGAGAAAGTGCAGGTGAAGGTGCGAGCAGAGGCATCGTGAGCATCGGCGCGCAGACACCCACAGAGACGTGTCACGCATGGTGACCATAGGCTCGTCGTAGGTGCATCGCAAGCAGAGGCGAGCCGTGGCATCGCGAGCATAGGCGAGCCGTGGCATCGCGAGCATAGGCGAGCCGTGGCATCGTGAGCAGAGGCGAGCCGACACGCGTAGAGATGTGTCGCTCACCAAGTCACGTAGACACGTGTCGTGTATCACGAGCAGATGCTCGCAGACACCCGCGGAGACACGTCACACATCGTGGGAGTGGGCTCGGAGGAGCGCCTCGTAGCGGTACGGCGGCGGCATGAATGCTCTGCAACAGAACCATAAAGGCGCCAGTACGAGCGCCAAAGTGCTATGGGCCCCTTCCAGAGTGCCCTTAGCGCTCGGATCCCGTAACATGGCTTTCTAATGACCTTGACCTAACTGGCAACCCGCGATCATCGTGTCGACGTGATTTGTTTTGTGATTTACTACGTGCATGACCCATATTTAACACTGTATTTCTATTAAAGCAATAAATAATTTAAAGAGAAGTAATGAAACTGGTGTTTTATCGGCTCCCACTAACGTAATAACAAAATTATAAAGTGCAAGGATCTGGCCTAATGGGCTTATATTAGATAAGAATCCCACTTCTGAAATTAGGAATTAGGTTTCAGAAGTGAAATAGAGAAAGAAAAATAACACACAACACTAATATTACAAAATACAATTTTATGTATTGAAAATCAAGATAACTATTACCTGAAGTTTAAATAACTAGAAACTAATATAAAACACCAATAGCATTCCAAAACCCATATAGGTATTTACTCAGTGCTAATTATAGCAGCACTTTTAACAAATTCACAATATTTATTAATTAAAAACATTTAAATTACAAACAAAACAAGTACAATGAACTAGTAACAACCTAATAACAAATCACATCGACTACATCCCATATATCCTCAAGTTTGCGACGTAAAATGTGCTGACTAATAGCAAATTAAAAGAGCGGGCACTTTGACAACTGATAATTGCCACATTGCAGTACTATATTTGACAGTTGACATATTGTAGAACGAAAGTCTCCTAACTATACATTATGGGCAAATTAAAGCATGCAAGTTGCCAAATTATTATACACAGTACACTAAAACATTTGCTTACAAATTATTTTATTTATTGATTAATTAAACGCTTAACATATAACTTTTGTTCATGGTATCACTTGTGTTCTTATACTTTTTTATCTGTTCTTACGTCAGCGACAGTGATGCCAGGACAGTGACAGTTGCATAAATATAGTTCCTAAATTTTTTGAAACGCCATCTATTACTTGAATCCAAAAAATTTTTGAAATTGAATTTAAATTTTAGATATTTTTCATTTTTACTATACTAACCGGTGAGAGTAAATGTATTCTTAGGTACTCTTCAAGCTTAACGTAGCGTCATATGACTAGCGTGATCCAAAAGTAATGATAATCAGTTATTGCTAGTATACATATATATATATATATATATATATATATATATATATATATATATATATAAAACTTTTTTGCTTGCTTATATACTCAACACGGACCGTCGAAACCTGTGTTTTAAAGAAATATCTACCAAGGATATACATAGCGACTTGGTGGAAATAGGAAATATTGGGGACTCTGCGTCTCCTTATTCCGCAGTCACACGCTGGGGGTTTTATGTTGAGCAGAACATCTACTGAAGACGAATATCGTGAAGGACGCACATCCACGTCCTCCACTGAAGATAACGTTAAAAAAGTTGAAGATGTTGTATTGACAGACCGAAGAGTGATCATCGTGTATGTAGCTGAGGTTACAGGGATCTCATAAGGTAGCGTTCAAAGGATGCTTGTGAACGAATTGTATATGAAAAAGGTCTCCGCGCGTTAAGTACCAAGAATGTTAACCGACGAAAAAAACAAAAAATAAATCGACATTTCGATAACGATATTTGAAAAGTTCCAATCAGAACAAGAAAACTTTTTGTCATGTTTTGTGACCATGGACAAGATCTGGATCCATCACTTTGATCCTGAAACAAAATAAAAATTAATGAATTGGAAGAGAGCCTCCTCACCAACGCCGTAGAAATTCAAAGTGTCAAGTTCGGCTGGAAAGGTTATTGCGTCCGTTTTTTGGGATACTG
>DWGR01000113.1:0-33146 GCA_018247715.1 Heliconius burneyi
TTTTCCTATCAATGTAGAGTGGAGAAATATCGAATATATTCTATCGAATCGATTTTATCCAATATATTTGTCTATCAGATGGTAAAATCTATATTACTGATCTAAGTTAATGTATTAAATATTTTATATTAAATATTCGAGGAGCATGGAGGCCAGTCGTGGTGCAGAGGCTTGAGCGTATGATTGTAAACGAAGACAAACGACAGGTCACAAATGTGACAGGCTCGCGCAATAGGAAAAGGAAGTGTCCTAATGGGAACGGAGTGTCTTAAGACTAGGTTCCCAAATTCCCTCTATCTATTCTACTATGTGCCGGATACAGCGTGCCCCAAAAAAAATTATATACTCAATGTTATGGAAGGTTTTGGTACCTTCGATTGTGGATTCAATAAGAAAAGTCTTAATACACTTTTAACACATTAAGAGACGATGTGAAAGTAAATAACATTTTTACTATCTAAATATAAATGAAGTGTAAGTGTATAAATACAACATAATTTCAGAATTCTACAAAAAACGTATATTATAGTATCTTAAACGGCGATTCAAACACAAACACAGACTTTGAAAATATCGATATTTTATAAATTAAAATCTGTAGCTTCAAAAGTCTTGATAACTTGGCAGAAATGCTCACATTATTGTGAGATAAGCTAATCGTAGTATGGACGCCGCATGAAATATTCATGGACGAGAATGCGACAATTTGCACGATACACTCTACGTCACACAAACAACATGCAGATGTATCTTATATTATACCAAACAAACGTTCCCAAATAGTCTGTTGGCTCCAAAGTCTGCGGCCCAATTTATATATACAGTGTGACATTATATTATTAGTATATTCAAATATTTTACCCAATAATCAACTCTGTGGTCATATTGTCATAACTCATAGCTGTTTACACCAATTTCAAGAGGAAGATAGATCAAATCTATTGTTGTACAAAGACGTCTTATCTTTACATAATCTCACTTATCATAACAGAATATTTGCTTTAACCACAAATATACTTATTTGATGAACATAAAGAAATAATAAGGAAAGAAAAACAATTCTTTCATATATTTTCGGCAATAAAATGAAGTATTGTATTATTTTCGTTTATTGTATTAGGAGTATGAAATATCTAATACAAGTGGAAGAATGCTTTGTTTTAGATAATGTAATAGAGAATAGTGGTTGGATTAAATGTATCTTTTGTTATATTTATAGCCTAAGTTATTACTTTTGTTTCTTATTGTCATTAATGTTACTTAGATGGAGAAGAGTTCTATTACTATTACATACATTGACCATTTAGTGTCTTAGATTACTCTAATTAACATCATGAGAACCTATCAATAATCTATGAAGTCTTCTTCTGTAAATGCTTTCACTCAGCTAAATTAGAGTATACTGGAACAAAAGGCTACGAGAATGGACAAAACGAAGAAAAAGAAAAGAATACAAGCTGAAAAGAGAAATAAATGCTGATTTAGTGCAAAATCTTTACCAATGCTAGAAAGATGACTGGTTTAGGACGCTAATCTCAAGGGCGGCCATTCAAAAACAGCCCATTTTTAAGGACGAGTACAAGTAAGTATGTTAATCGTTTGTCATCGTTTGTGGGAGAGTCACGTTGCCAGCAATGGGGACACGCATGGGCAGACTCGACCGGATCATTACCACCCCCGGCATTTAAAACCGGCGTGAAGTAGTGGCTTTATGCCACTGCGTTTCGCATTAGGTAATGCCGGGCTCCGGCGCTCAACCACCTCAAAAGCTGGCAACGCACTTAGTAGCTCCTCTGGTGTTACGCGGTGTCGTGGGCGGCGGTGATCACTTACTATCAGGTGACCCGTACGATCGTTTGCCATGCTTTTCCCATTAAAAAAAAATACTAGCGGTCAGATTTACAACGTTTAGTTATTTCCATATGACCACGGGACCGAAGCCACATACGATATATTTTCAGTATAAGTTATAAAAATAAATCAATATTTATTTATTTGGCTAGAGTTACAGAAATAGTTTAGACAGAAGGATGAACTGCATGTTCCTGTAACCGCAAGTCGAAGTTCTAAACTCAGTATCCAAATCTATGCAGCAGCACAATCTGTTGATGCATCTGTTCACACTTAAGTGTTCTGTGAACATAGTTGATAGTTGGAGCAAAGATGGGATACCTAAGTGTACGTCATAGTGTACGTCGAAGATATTGTGCTATTTAGACAATGATGACATTAACGGGAGGCCATCGGCCGCCGGGGACAAGCAAGTGACTGTAATGGTTGGTTGTGGGTTCGATTTCCACTCACGTGGTTGAAATATTATTTATTCATATTTAATTTTTTTCGCTCTGGTGCCAAGACAAAAGCGCGCCGCTGAGAATCATCAACTAAGAAATTTTGCGAAAAGTTCCCGACTTTTCTCAAAATATAGTAAGGTTCTTGAAATTTTGTAAAACTTTAATATTAACTGTAATAATTATGTCATTATCTTGTAATTAATGGAATATTCTCGTAATTTAAATACACTTTCCCAAGTAAATACTATGATTTAAAAAAAAATCGCTTTCTATTTATTATGTATTTATTCCATTTAAGCATTTATTTATTTATATCAATTGTTCTAAACATGAAATGAAATGAAAACATAAAATAAAGTACGTGTCATTGATATCTAAGTAATATAAGTATTAAGAGCGTTTAATATATTGTAATAAGCAAGCGATGATTTTATAAAATATATAAATAAAGGCTGATGGTTACTATATTCCTTCACACGGCACCATTTTCAATTTCGTTTATGATATAAGAAAGTCGATAATGTAAATAAATAGAATATGCGTAATTATAATATGACTACATAAAATAAAAGAAAGCTAATAACAAAAACATCACCAGCACACACAGTAGATATAATACAGACGTTATACAGCGTACGTCGAGATTGCTCCGGAACGTTGACAAGATGAGACCAAGAATATAAGGAGTGGGCAGACATTACCCGCACCAGCTGTACGCTACGAACTCTGTCCTATTACAACAGGTTTTATGCGCCGCTCCAGCGACTCTTACCGTAATTTTCCAAATTTTCTTCTTAGAACACAAATTGAAACTTGAATTGGGAGACTTTGTGGTCTTAAATTTCATTATTTGTATCTTGGCAACGACATTTCGACGATAAAAGAAGGTACTGTCCCGCGTCGTGTTTTATATTTATTATATAAGTCGGGGCGTGAAGCGACGAATATTCTTGGAATTTTGATTATGTTTCTTAATGTTTTCTTTTATTTATATTACTGTTGTACATTTTGTCGCATTATCTTCCATAACAGTTATTCTACTTATATTTCTGGAATTATTTGAATAAAGAAAATATATTGTAATATTATAACGAGACCCAGACTTTGGCGCAGAGGCACAAAGTGTGACTGTAAACGGTACAGGTTATAGGTTCGATTCACACTCGATGAATATTTAATATTTTCTCTCTCTTATTTCTTTGCTCTGATGTTAGGGCACAACGTGGCGTTGTTTACCACCACTCAGCACGTCATGCCTGACTATTTGTTAGAATTGGGGAACGCAATGTCTTAACAATAGGCTCCCTCTGCCTATCCTGCTGAGTATACAGCATGTTGTTAATATACAGCGTGACGCTAAAAAAATAAAGCTTAATATAATCCTATTATGCGATTTGTGAATCGAATATAGTATGAATCGCTGCGAACATTTCAAGATTTTTTCAAATCTTAACTTGAGAATTTCATTAATTCGTAGAAGATTTTTTTAACACATTTACAATAATCAACTCTTTTATTTTGATATATTGCTAAATTAGTCGATTTACTGCAAACTACACCAAAGTTGTAGTAGATCAGTGCAGTGCTTATAGGAAACTAGTATATTAGAAATTATATCGTAAATGGGTAAGATAAATAATGATTACACAAGAAACGTTATAGATAACCAAAAAAATATAGTTTTTACACCGGTTTTGATAACGACAAATAGTATAGTAAGCTACAGATTTTATTTTCAGCAAAATTTAGCACACTATAATTTTTGCGAGGTGCTCAATATCTTTTGGCCGTTGAATTTTATCAGGTTTGTACAATATATGTACATTAAAATATAGAATAACGTCCCACCGTCAATTTAGTTTTTACAAGGAGATCGACATTTTCTTCGTCCGCGTCGCTGACTGTAATTTTATTGTTGGGATAAAGTTTACGATGCTGAATACTTTTACGGTCGTCGTGCCCTAAACATAAAAGGGTTACGACTGAAATGGACATTACCTTGCTTTTTATGCTTCTTGTATTTATTAAGAAACAACAAAATTGTATATTAAACTGATATTAAATAGATAGTATTCATAATACAATTATATTTTTCTATATCTTTTTGGACAATAAATAAAAAAAAACAAAGATATAAACTTTTTTATAAATAGTTTTATTAAAAAATCAAATCAAATCAGCTTTACGCTATATCTCGCACATAGCAGGGTAGTGAACCTAGCATTACGACACTCCGTTCTCCACTTTCCACAAAAATTATGGAGGCATCGCGTGTTAAGTGGCAGAACTCAACGCCGTGCTTTGCCTCGACACCAGAGCGAGGAAATGGAAATATTAACGTAAATAAATATTTTACTTTCTCGAGTAGGGATCGATCCCACAACCGTCGCGTTACAGTCACACCCTAGTGCCACTGACAACGACGGCCTCAAAGTAGTTTTATTAACAGTAGTTATGATGTTGGTATTGTATTTAAATTATTTACAGTTTCTTACTTTAGTAAAACAAACATCAACATGCTACGATACAAATATTAGTAGATTTTGTCCATTATTCAACTCTTATAGTACAATTGTACCTAACATGTGCTTATTGCTTGCTATTGTAGATATGTTGTAAAGTTATTGATTGTGTCATGTCCACCCTGTATATTTAAATGTACGTACGCTGTAGTACTACAATAGCGAGCACTATATATCCAACACAGGTCACGTTCGCAGAGAACAGCGGTCCCCGATACATCGCGTCCGAATTTTCCAACAGCACTGCGACCGCTATGATAATGGTATCGAGGCATTATCTTATGATAACTTATTGCAGTGAAATAAATCTTTTAACGTCTATATTTTTGATGAAATATATTTTCCAAAGTATATTTTATGTTCTAAATATGATAGATAGGTCGAACCATTTTAATACACCACATTACTTTAATAGTTATTTTTGAAAAATGGGAAATGGAGTGTGTGTACACTAGGTTCCCTCTGCCTTCCCTGCAGTCTCCGGGATACAGCCTAAAGCTGATTTTTGTTTATTTTTATTATAAACAAGTAATACAATTATTTATTTATATTATACATATATTATAGTAATATATCAACATACTGTTCAAAATTCCATAATACATTTATCTAGATATACAAATGATATAGCAAACCTTCAAGATTAAGAGTAATCAACGCCATAATGGCCGCAAGGGTTACTCCAAACTTAGCAATGAGACGTAATGATGAAACGGAATTCCCGTGGGTAGAGAATGTGAATCATTCGCTTGCATACTAGAACACTCGATCCTAACAATCTCTTACCCGTCAGATGCCTTTGTAAATACCGTAGATATTGATTTAATCTACTTTTTAGCCGGCTAAGAAACTCCAGCTGGTTCTGAATTCGATAGATATTTCTGCTTAAATTCGATTTATTAATCTGTAGTTTGCTTTTGGTAATTATTTATTTATTCGACATAGTTACAATTATTGACGTTTGAGCTTATTTTATTCTTTTAGGGTAATTAATTTATGTTTTTTTGTAGACTATCTTTCAAGTACTTATCTTACAAATTGAGTTCTTAGAGTTATGTAATACATAATTAGGTAATTTTGAATGGACACCAAACAATTAATGATAAATATCATTTAATTATCCTCAATGGAAAGAACTAATCAAATAAAATTAACAGTCTAATATGAAATAGAGCTTTAAATTGAAATTCCTAAAAATAAACATATCGTACACTCATAACTTCTTTAGTTACATACTATTAATGAGTCAAAAAACAGCTATTATTATCTGAATAGCTAAAATTTTATAATTAAAATATGTGAAGTAGCTTTACGTTTTACTTTACGCTTTACTTTTTCTATGTAGTTAGGTAAACAGAAGATTATAACACGGAGAATTCTAACACTAGTTAGTGTTAGAATTCTCCGTACCCTATTTTCTGCCTCATTTTACGAGTATACTCAGAAAATGAAAATTTGATATACACATATAATATTATTTAGGATGTTGTAAGATCTGTTAAAACTGACATGATATGATCCAGTATTACATAGATATTATGGACATGATCTCAAACAATACAATACGGCCAACACGACCTCCCTCTTACTCAAATATTTCCACTAAGTAGGGATCGAAACCACGATTTCTGACTTTACATACTCCTAAACCATGATTTAATATTAGCATTGATATAACTACTATGGTATATACGTGTTCACAAACGCTTTACACTTGAAGCGAAGGCGGAGAGATCAGTCCGAATTGAATAGTATATTAACATAATAAGTGACGGAACTTATCGAGCTTTCATATGCAGAAACATTAATTATAATCCATATTTTATTTTAATTCAAATCTTAAAGAATTATTTAATGTAATAGAAGTACACAAAATATATGTACCTACATTTTTATCTCAGTTGAATTTTATTTCATTCAAAGTATTCAGTCTAATGATAGCAATTCTTTTGAAATTTTCACACAATTGAGACGCGTGGAGCCTATCACGCATGTTTTTGCAGTCTTCTTGTTAAATGGAGTGGAAACTGTGATAAATTACACTCCAATGTTCTTTTTTCTCTGGTGATTTGGTCAAAGTTAATAAAACGTAGAAGTTATTGTTTTTGGACGTTGTTTTTTAATATTTATAAACATAATCAGCTTCACGCTGTATCCCACATACAGCAGGGTAGGCAGAGGAAACATAGTGTTAACACACTCCATTTTCAGCCAAATTCTGGAAGCACTGCGTGTTGAGTGGCGGAAACGCCGCGCTTTTGCCTCGATACCCAAGCGAAAAAATTGAAATATAAATTGAAGTAAATAGCTATTTTGTTTCCTCAAGTGAGGATCGAACCCACAACCATCGCGTTACAGTCACACTCTTGTGCCGCTGCACCTGTGTTGTTTTTAATATATTTTATATTTATTTTATTTTAAATTAAACTTATGGTTCAAAATAAAAAGTTTAATTATTCATATGTACATAAATTACAATTGCAATATTAATATCTCTTTCAATTCAGATTTCACCTTCCAAAATATTAACAATCCTAGCTCTTCTAGCTGTTGTTCCTCATAGCATAGCAATACGAAGCTATGGGACCGTGCGATACACACGGCTCCATTATGAGAAGCTCATACCACCACGATATAACTAGCCTTTTATAAAACCAACCTGCTTTTCATAAACATCAATATTCAAATGCGCCGCTCCAAGACTCATATGGTCCAGGTTTTTATGACAGGGTATTTTTCATCGCTTGAATATTAGAGTGCAAATCCCGCACGTATCGCAGCACCGATTGAGCTATATTTCGGAGGACCTTTAAATATTCCATAGGATCTGAGAGGTATTGACCAAATTTGTTTGTTTAGTAGCAATGCAAAGTTTTTATCCAAGGAAAAAATATATTCCTTCCCCCACTTTCTGCCGAATTCTGGAGGTATTGCGTGTTGAGTGGCAGAACTCAACGCCGCGCTTTGCCTCGACACCAGAGCGAAGAAATGGAAATATAAACATAAATAAATATTCCACTTCCTCGAGCGGGATTCGAACCACAACCCTCACGTTACAGTCGAGAAATAATTATATATAATAAATATTTCATTCCCTCGAGTCCACAACCCACAACCTCGAACCCACAACCTTCGCTTTTACAATAACATGATTATACCATTGCGTCAAGACGGCCCTCAGTATGTATTTATACACTTCTAATATTGCTAAAGCATTATTATTGAAAACTGAATTGGTAAAACACAAAAGTTACGTCCACTCTGTTTTCCCAAAGCAAAAAAAAACTAATCAACCGTGACTGAGATAATTCTTACGTTTCCATTACTCAGCTTGTGAAGGTCGAATTAAAATTGAGATTTATAACCGAATTGCTTACAAATAATACCTAACCTTTCTAATATTTGTAAGAGATTTCTCTCGTGTAATTTGTTTCAATTAACCAAGAGACGTGAACTCGACAGATTCACTGAATCATTTTTCTCTCACTAATAACGCGAGACGTCGACAAATGACCAAAATATACGTTCTCTATAATATGTTGTTAAAAATACGCTTTGGGGAAAATGGTGAGTATGAGGTGAGATAATTTTAAATCAACGATATTTGACATGTTTTTAAATAAATTACTTAATAAATTTTGCCATATAGGCACAGTGAAATGACAATTACATTAAATCTAAAATAATTTGTTGTTTTCCTTTATAAATGACGTTCCGAGTACTAGTTTAGCACTAATCACTTCGCCAATGTCTAAAATAATCAAAATTTTGCTTTACCTGACGTTATAGTGCCGCATTTCAAACATTTTAACGGTAAACACGGCTTATGTGTTGGATAATTTATTTATATGAAATAGAAATAAATTGTCACTTTCAGATTATATCCTTTATTTGTTTGGTAAGTTTGTAAAGTTACTTCGTATCAAAGTTCATAACTTCGTATTCTACATGTTTTGAATTTCATACAAAATCGTGAATTCGTTATGAATGGTTTTGACAGACGACAAGGCGGACAACAAAATGATCCTATAAGGGCTCCGTTTTCACCTCTTGACGTACGGAATCCTAATTATATTATTATGCTACATTTATATCGTTAGCAACAATAATCGAATTTGACGTGTTATTATCATTCGTATCAACGTATCAATTTCATAAGAAGTGACAGTACCGTCTAATTATCTATCATCTTTCTCATTAGCTATTGCCTTTAGCGTACAATTCTTTGAGATGAGTGAACACATTGAATCCTTAAGTATATTATCATTTATGTTAATCTTACTTCTAGAAACATCAAATCTAGAAATCCCATTTTTTTTGTCAATGTGTAAAAGTAAGGTATAAAAATAATTTACATAAGGAAAAAATATCTAGTAAAGTTCACACATAAGATACTAGATATGTAGATAAATCATTTTCTATTACCAATAACAGTACATTTATCTTCTAAAGCAAGGATTTTTGTTATATTTCTCGTTTTGTAAGAAAAATGGAGTTTATTAACAGTATCGGCGAGCCCGGCCCCAGAGATATGGTGACTGAAGCCGCTAATATTTCAGCGTGAAATATAACTGCGATCTGTTCATGTGAAATACTTGCAATAAAAATTGACCGTTGAAAAGTTGATATAGTATATTTCATGAATTCTATTGATTTTTGCAAGAATTGTCGCATGAAAATGTTGTTTTAAAGTTCCATCTATATTTCAATACTTTTGAAGTTAAAATTTAATGTTTATTGTCAAGTAACATAAAAACCTACACATACATAATATCAAAACTAGTTCAATTTTTGAACATATTTTGTTAAACCTCTAAAATGTGGAATGGTATTCATACTTGGTTTGACAGTTGGCATTCAGTTGACTCTGTATGTAGCTTAAACATCATAACAACTATTGGCCACCGTGGCTAGGAATGCGACGATTGTGCTACTACTTTCATAAATTAATTTCTATGTTCTGCTAAAAAGACAGAACACAGCGTTGAGTTCCATCAATACGCAAAAGCTCAACAATTTTATACATTGTTAAGGGATGGAGTATAAAAATTCCCTCTGCCTGACATTTTAATTCAAAAGAACAATTGTTAGTTTTTCACATTTACTTAACAGCATAGATGTCTGTTGTCGATACTTCGTGCCTATTTTAGTAGTGCACTGTGACTTTAGTGGCACAAGGCCATAAACGTAGGATTGTAAGCGTGACAGCTTGTGGGTTCGATTCCCACACGAGGAAACGCAATATTTAATATTATCTTCACTTCATTCTGCTGTTGGGGCAAAGCGCAGCGATGAGCTCTGCCACTCAACACGCAATGCCTCCCGAATTAGGCAGGGAGTGTGGAGCAGAGTGGCTAGTTATATGCGGGTTACATGCGTGAAGCCAAATATAAAAGAAATATTTTTTTATTATTTCACCTTATTTTCCGTATTGCTAAAACATACGAGTAACAAACGGTAATTATTGTAATAAATTACACGCATGCTAATGACGTGGGTAGAGAAACGTATTAGATATAATATCGTTATCCGAACCGCGATCGCAATCTGAAATCTGAACACAAGAATAATGGGATATTGTCACACGTACTGTATAGCGTTTTGGACACACACGATTTGTAGGCATCAATCACAGCTCGACGGTGGCAATATTTGACATTTAATTTTTCATTTCCAGGTTCCATTTCAGGATATGTTTGACATTTGTAGTTCAATAATAAATGTAAAAGGATATATAAAGTGCAATTTTAGAGCCAAGAGTAGATTTAAGAGTCCTTTTAGAGCCAACTTTGGCGGAAAGCGGTGGTAGCCGGTTAAAATTTTATTTTGATACAATTTTGCGCCAGTACTAGAATTAAATACCTGGCAAATAAATGCTCTATTATTAGTATTACATAAAATAATAGACATACAGTTAATGTCACCTGTTCCGATGCGTTCCGTTATTTATTCTGGTGGTCTAATGGTCGAGTTGAGCGCTCATGTCATAAATCGTAATAAAACTTACTACACAATTTAGAAATTGTCGCAACTGTCAGAAATGCCTTCATATTAAAAATCTGTGATATAAATGCAAATAATAGAACGAAATTTACAAAAAACATGAACTTTGATATCAATCTGACTTCCTATTTCAAAATAAATAAGCCGCACTCAACCATTTCGGGCGTTTGGTTTATAAATATATATTTTTATAATGCTCATCCTTTCCCTTATTATTAGAGCTATCTACATCAACAGCCGTTGTCGCGGTCAGTGGTAAATATATCTTGGAGGGTCATGTGTAGGCATATTTCATGAACCCCGATCGCAACTGGCCGTTCTGCCTAATTTTGATCTTGTTGATCTTGACGTTCACTGAATTATTTTAGCTAATATTGCAAAAGCTTAAAAGGAAATATATTTCCAAAATTTTAATATTTTAAATGAAGTTCTCTTTATTTATGAGTCGTCTCGTTTTATTCAAATATAGTGATCTTTTTTAAAATATAATAAATGTGAGAGAAAAACATAATGAACTCTGAAATTGTAAGAGTGTTCCATTTAAAATTTACAAATCATGGTTACTGAAATTAACAAATAATCGCATGCGTATAACTTCACGGAAATTACTCTGTACTTCACGGAAAGTACTCTGTACTTCACGGAAAGTACTCTGTACTTCACGAAAAGTACTCTGTACTTCACGGAAAGTACTCTATACTTCAAGGAAAGTACTCTGTACTTCACGGAAAGTAGTCTGTACTTTACGGAAAGTACTCTGTACTTCATAGAAAGTACTCTGTACTTCACGTAGAGTACAGAGTACTTTTCGTGAAGTCTTTCGTCTTGAAATTTAATACGAAATAAAAAAAAATTTAGGTATTGCATTAAAAAAACGTTACAAATTTATATTTGTAGTTCATTGGAAAATACTCTGTACGTCACGGAAAGTTTTCTGTACTTCACGGAAAGTTTTCTGTACTTCATGGAAAGTACTCTGTACTTCACGGAAAGTATTCTGTACTTCACAGAAAGTACTCTGTTCTTCACGTACAGTACTCTGTATTTCACGGAGAGTACAGAGTACTTTCCGTGAACTCTTTATTCTTGAAATTTGATATGAAATAAAAAAAATAGGAATAATAATAATTACATTAAAAAAAAACGTTACAAACTTATATTTGTTGTTAATTGCAAACAAAATAACCCCATTAAGTATGAAGTGAGGTTGTCAACTTATGTTGTATTTCCTTTTCCCAGTTGACCTATAATCCTGAAATCGGTAACAAAGCATCGGTGCGCAATCCGACTCGCACCTAACTGGTATTACGTAGCTCAAAAGGTAAAAACGGTACCATTATACCACTATGTACCACAGACGGACACGTCTGTCACCACATTTGAGATTGCTACGATATTAACTTTCATCCTTCGCCGGACACGCGCTTAACCTTTTTTTAAGATTTTTTTAAATTATATTATTTTTTAATTAATGGTTAGTGAAAAATTCATTAGTCAGTGAGCGATCCAGATTGGTATGAATTGTTATGAAAAATATTTTAATGAGTCCATTTTATAAATAAAAAAACAAACGGACCGATTAAAGCCTTCACTTTCAAGCTTTTAGAAACACTTCAAAAGAATGTTATATACCTGTAAATAACAATTATTGCTTAATGAATTCCCAACGAGAACAATTTGTTTCAGTAACAGAATATCGTTGAAATTTTCAATATTAAAATGAAACCAATTGCAGAAAATTAATTACTCAGTATTAAGTCCGTAATATGAATTTACCTGAAATATCGAGTTGTGTGGGAATCGATAATAATCATTTTACTTTGCTATGTTTAAGTTGAAAGTGTGGTTTTCACAGTAAGTGTATTGTATTAAAATATTTATCATAATTCCATACTACAGTGTATTTATCGTTAAAATCGACTATTAAGTTAAGTTTTATCTACTCTTTGTAACATGCTGTATCAGGATACAGTATAAGCGAGATATAACAGGGTAGGTAGAGAGAACCACCTCCGTTTTCCACTTCCCATTGAATTCTGGTGGCATGTCATGCTTAGTGGAAAAATTCTACGCCGCGCTTTGTCTCGATTTTTGTTCATTCTTTGTTGTGGTGTCAAAGGTTAAGCACGGCGTTGAGTTCCGCCACTCAACACGCAATGTGTATAGTATTTGGTGGAAAATAGAGAAATGTACACTAGGCTTCCTCTGTCTAGTCTCCCTGCTACACAAGGAGTATAGCGTGAAGTTAAAAAAAAGCTACTGGAGAAAATTATAAATTCAAATTATGCAAGTGAGAGCTAGAAATGTTGCTATAATCTATTATAGCAAATATCTATTTTTCTCATAAAATACAATACATTAAAAAATAAAAGTATGAATATCTATATTTCAACAAATACGAGGCCAAACATGTAAATTTTAAGCAAACGTCCATTCTGACAGATGCCATGTTGTCGTAGCAGTAGTCGTTATTAATACTTTTGTGAGACATATGTATGTGCTACCTCAAATTTATACACAGTAGGTACTGTGTAAATTTATTCGTAGTTCAAACAAACCATGTCAGTTGGAAACCGAACGATTCAGTTTGTCGTGAAAAAATGGAAAATACAACATTTTTTATATCCGCCACTTAACATCGTTTATTTCCGCCACTTAACATGCAGTGCTTCCGGAATTTAGCAGAAAATAGAGTGTATTAACACTAAGTCCATCTGCCTTCCCTGCTGTGTGCGGGATTCAGCATGAAAAAACAACGTCCAAAAACTATTACTTCTACGTTTTATTAACTTTAACGAAATCACCAGAGAAAAAAGAGCATTAGAGTGTAATTTATCACAGTTTCCACTCCATTTAACAAGAAGACTGCAAAAACGTGCGTGATAGGCTCCACGCGTCTCAATTGTGTGAAAATTTCAAAATCATTGCTATCATTAGACTCTGTATTCTTTGAATGAAACAAAATTCAAGTGAAATCTAATGAAAATGTAAGTACGTATATTTTGTGTACTTCTATTATATTAAATAATTCTTTATAATTTAAATTAAAATAAAATATGGATTATAATTAATGTTTCTGCATATACTTTAATCATTTTCATTTTCCCTTTCTGAAAGCTCGTTAACTCACTCACTTATCATGTTAAAAAAAATTAAATCAGTTTCACGCTGTACCCCGCACACAGCAGGGTAGGCACAGAAAACCTAGTGAGAAGACGAAGGTTATTATGTTAATATACCATTCAATTCGGACTGATTTCTCCGCCTACGCTCCAAGCGTAAAGCCGGAAAGAAAAAACTTTTGTGAACACGAATATACCCCTACCAATGCAGTCTCCTCATATTAAATCATTTTCAGTTTTTTATGTATGTTGGTTTAGGGTGAGTAAAGTCAGAAATGATGCTTTCGATCCCTAGTTAGTCGAAATATTTGAGTAAGAGGTCGTGTTGGCCGCGTTATATTGTTTGAGATTATCATATCTATGTAATATTAAGTCATATCATATCAGTTTTAACTGATTTTAAAATAAGGATATTTATAAATAATATTATATGTGTATATCAAATGAGGCAGAAAATGGGGTACGGAGAGTTGTAACACTAGGTATCTTCTGTTTACTCTACTACGTAGAAAAAGTAAAGCGTAAAGCAAAACGTAAAGCTACCTCACATATTTTACTAGCAATCGATAAACTGAAAAAGATATAATTATGAAACTTTTAACTATTAAGATAAGAACAGCTATGTTTTATGACTCAGTAATAATATGTAACTAAAGACGATATGAGTGTACGTGACGATATGTGTTTTTTTGGGAGTTTCAATTTAAGGCTCGATTTCATATTAGACTGTTAATTATATTTGATTACCCCTTTCCACTTAAGTTAATTAAATGATCTTAATCATTGATTGTTTGGCGTCCATTTAAAATTACTTAATTATGTATTACATTACTTTAGGAACTCAATCTGTAAAATTAGTATTTGAATGATAATTGTTACTATATAGAAAGAATAAAGAATTACCAAAAGCAAACTACAGATTAATAAATCGAATTTAAGCATAAATAAGAAATATCCCTCAAATTCAGAACCAGCTGGAGTTTCTTAGCCGGCTAAAAACTAGATTAAATCAATATCTACGGTATTTACAAAGGCATCTGACGGGTAAGAGATTGTTAGGATCGAGTGTTCTAGTATGCAAGCGAATGATTCACATTCTCTACCCACGGGAATTCCGCTTCATGATTACTTCTCATTGCTAAGTTTGGAGTAACCCTTGTGGCCATTATGGCGTTGATTACTCTTAATCTTGAAGTTTTAGCAAAATCATTTGTATATCTAGATAAATGTATTATGGAATTTTGATCAGTATGTTGATATATTACTATAATATATGTATAATATAGATAAATATTTGTATTACTTGTTTATAATAATAATAAACAGAAAATCAGCTTTAGGTTGTATCCCGGAGACTGCAGGGAAGGCAGAGGGAACCTAGTGTACACACACTCCATTTCCCATTTTTAAAAAATAACTATTAAAGTAGTGTGGTGTATTAAAATGGTTCGACCTATCATATTTACAACATAATATAAATTTGGAAAATATATTTCATCAAAAATATAGACGTTAAAAGATTTATTTCACTGCAATAAGTTATCATAAGATAATGCCTCTGAAATTGTAAATAATTCAAATACAATACAAAAGTCATGACAAAAAAACCGAAAATACTACCGTTAAAAAAATTACTTTGAGGCCGTCATTTTCAGCGGCTCTAGGGTGTGACTGTAACGCGGCGGTAGTGGGTTCGATCCCCACTCAAGGAACTGAAATATTTATTTACGTTTTTATTTCCATTTCTTCGCTCTGGTGTCGAGGCAAAGCGCGGCGGAATTCGGCAGAAAGTGGGGAACGGAGTCTCTTAACACTATTTCCCTCAGCCTACACTGCTGTGTGCGGGATACACCGCGATGCTGATTTGATTTGATTTTTTTTCATAAACTACATCTGTTAATTTTATTTATTAGCCAAAAAGATATAGAAAAATATAATTGTATTATGAATACCTATCCATTCAATATCAGTTTAACATACAATTTTGTTGTTTCTTAATAAATACAAGAAGCATAAAAAGCAAGGTAATGTCCATTTCAGTCGTAACCCTTTTATGTTTAGGGCACGACGACCGTAAAAGTATTCAGCATCGTAAACTTTATCCCAACAATAAAATTACAGTCAGCGACGGGGACGAAGAAAATGTCGATCTCCTTGTAAAAAGTAAATTGATGGTGGGACGTTATTCTATATTTTAATGTATTTTGTACGAACCTGATAAAGTTCTACGGCCAAAAATCAATTATTTCGCGTATTCGCGTCAATCTATACTATATTCGATTCATAAATGAAATTGCTTTATTGTTTTAGCGTCACGCTGTATATGGCACTCAGCAGGATAGGCAGAGGGAGCCTAGTGGTGAGACATTTCGTTCCCCAATTTCTGAAAAAATAAGAGAAAGAAAATGTTAACTATTCCTTGAGTGAAAATCGAATCTATAACCTATAGTGTTTACAGTCACATCTTGTGCCTCTGCTCAAAATTGGCCTCAAGCTTTATACTGCTATGTTTTTACAACAATATATTTTCTTTATTTAAATAATCCCAAAAATCTAAGTAAAGTAGGATAACTTTTATGGAAGATAATACGATAAAATATATAACAGTAATATAAATAAAACATAACATCAAGAAACAATCAAAATTACAAGAATATTTCTTGCTTCACACTTACATAACAAATATAAAACACGACGCGGGACAGTACCTTCTTTTATCGTCGAAATGTCGGTGGCAAGATACAAATAATGAAATTTAAGACCACAAAGTCTCCCAATTCAAGTTTCAATTTGTGTTCTAAGAAAAAAATGTGGAAAATTACGGTAAGAGTCGTTGGAGCGGCGCATAAAACCTGTTGTAATGGGACAGAGTTCGTAGCGTACAGCTGGTGCGGGTAATGTCTGCCCACTCCTTATATTCTTGGTCTTATCTTGTCAACTTGTCTTGTTGGTATAATATTTGTACTCGTCCTTAAAAATGGGCTGTTTTTGAATGGCTGCTCATGAGATTAGCGTCCTAAACCAGTCATCTTTATAGCATTGGTGGAGATTTTGCACTAAATCAGCATTTATTTCTCTTTTCAGCTTGTATTCTTTTCTTTTTCTTCGTTTTGTCCATTCTCGTAGTCTTTTGTCCTAGTAAACTCTAATTTAACTGAGTGAAAGCATTTACAGAAGAAGAGTTCATAGATTATTGATAGGTTCTCATGATGTTAATCAGAGTAATCTAAGTCACTAAATGGTCAATGAATGTAATAGCACTATAACTCTTCTGCATCTAAATAACAATAATCAATAATTATAAGAAACTAAATTGATAACTTAGGCTATAAATATAACAAGTGAACATTTAATCCAACCACTACTCTCCATTATATTATCTAAAACAAAGCATTCTTCCACTCGTATTAGATATTTCATACTCCTAATACAATAAACGAAAATAATACAATACTTCATTTTATTGTCGAAAATATATGAAAGAATTGTTTTTCTTTCCTTATTATTTCTTTATGTTCATCAAATAGGTATATTTGTGGTTAAAGCAAATATTCTGTTATGATAAGTGAGATTATGTAAAGATAAGACGTCTTTGTACAACAATAGATTTGATCTATCTTCCCTTGAAATTGGTGTAAACAACTATGAGTTATAACAATATGACCACAGAGTTGATTATTGGGTAAAATATTTGAATATACTAATAATATAATGTCACACTGTATATGTAAATTGGGCCGCAGATTTTGGAGCCAACAGACTATTTGGGAACGTTTGTTTGGTATAATATAAGATACATCTGCATGTTGTTTGTGTGACGTAGAGTGTATCGTGAAAATTGTCGCATTCTCGCCCATGAATATTTCATGCAGCGTCCATACTACGATTAGCTTATCTCACAATAATGTGAGCATTTCTGCCAAGTTATCAAGACTTTTGAAGCTACAGATTATAATTTAAAAAGTATCGATATTTTAATATACTATAATATACGTTTTTTGTAGAATTCTGAAATTATGTTGTATTTATACATTTACACTTCATTTATATTATATACATCATCTCTTAATCTGTCAATAGTGTATTAAGACTTTTCTTATTGAATCCACAATCGAAGGTACCAAAACCTTCCACAACATTGAGTATATAATTTTTTTTGGCTCACGCTGTATCCGGCACATAGTAGAATAGACAGATCACACACGCTTAAGCCTCTGCACCACGACCGGCCAATATGCTCCTCGAATATGTAATTTAATGAAATAAAATATTTAATACATTAACTTAGATCAGTAATATAGATTTTACCATCTGATAGACAAATATATTGGATAAAATCGATTCGATAGAATATATTCGATATTTCTCCACTCTACATTGATAGGAAAATGTATTCTATATTTGGTTCCAACATTAATAATAGAAGGGACTGTCATTTCGAACTTAAGGTCGCCGGTAAATATATACGCGATGTCCAAACCCATTTCTGCCATTCGTCCTCTATAGTATTTCCAAATAAACTAGTAAAACGTATGCAATCTCGTCGGTTGACTATAACCTAAATGTAAAAGCTGTACTGCCTTCGTCTGAATGATGCATGAGATCCGGACGGCAACATGTGTTCTACTAAGCTAACTGTATGGCTCCGATACGTTTAATTTAATACACTGCAACGCATGCCAACACAGATTAATCTGAGTTTTCTGTCACGAACTATGTTTTAGGTAAATAAAGGTGGAAAAATTCACAATATTAGTAATATTTCTGTATCAAACTTTCACAACACTACATTGCATTATAAATACATATTCGAGTACCTATGTAACTATATTCACAGGAATACAATGTAATTGCTAGTTTTAAAACTGTCATATCTTTGAGTTACGATTCTAATAAAAACATCGTCAGCTAAACAATTTTTTTATTAAATCTACTATATCATTATATAGACTTGTCATGGCGCAGTGGTGCAAGTGCGTGACTATAAACGCGGCGGGTTGTAGGTTCGATTCTCACTCGAGGAAATTAAATATTTATAATTTACATTTCTTCGGCTTAGTTTCGAGGCAAAGCGAGGCGTTGAGTTCTGCCACTCAACACGAATTGCGTCTAGAATTCGGCGGAGAGTCTTAACACTAGTCTCCCCCTGCCTACTCTGCTAAATAATATATAGAGCGTACAGCTAAAAAAAATTTAAATACATATTTATTTACATCGAAACAACTGAAAAAATATATGAAATACAAGCACTGAAAACTAATAATGCGAGCCGTATTATTTATTGAGCAATATCGCGGCAATGGTTTATCCTTTCATTGAATTCATCCCTATATTTGCCTTTTAACGCTCGAATTTCGCTTTTATGCGGCTCCTTAAAATAAATAATGACGTGATATTTTTTAAAGCCCAGCGTTTAAATCCATTTTTGGGGTAAGGTCATAAATAACCTGACATTCATCTTCATGACACTTGAATAACATGCCCAAGCCGGACCCCATTAGTCTTTGGACAAAACAATGGCTACGAATGGACTTGACACCTATGTGTACATACTTAAATAGAATAGTATAAACAGAAAGATATTAATTAAGGTTGCTTTCTAGTTATAATGGATACTATCCATACATCCATTCTTTATATTTTTGTTATGAGATTAGGAAGTTTTGCTAAAACCAGATTAAATTCTCTAAAACCAATATATATAAAAATCTATAATAGAGAAAAACTCTACTATAGGTTTTTATAAATATTTCGGATCGCCTGATAAAATAATAGCATCATGTGAATATTGGATTTTAGAAAAAAAGGTAGACAATGAAGGTTATTATTATGACCAATCACTTTGTATGTCTAACCTACAAATGCGCCAATGTGTATATTTAATGTTCATAAAAAATAAGTAAATCAGCCTCACACTGTATCCCGCACTCAGCAGGGCAGGCAGAGGGGACGTAGTATTAAGACACTCCGTTCCCCACTTTCTGCGGAATTCTTATGGCATTACGTGTTGAGTGGCAGAAGCTTGCCTCGTCATCAGAGCGAAGAAATTGAAATATAAATATAAATATTTCATTTCCTCAAATGAGGATCGAACCTACAACCGTAGCATTACATTCACACCCTTGTGCCGCTGCACTACGATAGCCTCTAATTTAATTTATGAAAATATAATTATTATTCTCATAAATGTGAGTTAAAGGTGGCTCAGTGTGTGTAGTACTTATTGATCCTTGAACTTTTGATAGCTAGACACGATAATTATGCTAATGTATCGTCTAGTTAAATTACTAATTTAAATTTACATAATTTATTAATTTCAATGAACGTAACTTTTATACTATTTATTTAAAGGATTAGATAAAACCAAAGATATATAAAAACACAAAATACAAATACAAGACAAACGTAAAGCATTCACTATACGTTGGTTTAATATCAAATGGAAAAATGTTATCGAAACAAATGTTCACCGATGATACTGCAAGTGTGCCAGGACAGTGATTTACTGAGCGAGCTCGCTATCGAACCCCGTTGTATATATGTTAGCAGCAATATGAAACTCATGACCAAAAGTTACAATAGTAAACTCTAAAAGATAAGTTATTGCACCGAACTTATTTAATTTATGTCATAATATTATATTGTAATATTTCTTAGAAACGAAAAAACGTATTTATTTATTCAATAAAAAAAGAATAAAAAAATTACAGAATAAATTATATGTAAAATATTTTTGTTTTTGTTTATGCAATTCTTAATATGCCAGCTAAGATTAACATTTCACTAATGTCACGTTAAATGGAGAACACGCAAAGAAAGAAATTTACAATAAAAAGGAGATAATGTGGTCATTCGTGGCGCAGGGGCACAATGTGTGACTGTAAAATCGACTGATTGTGGGTTCGATCCCCACTCGAGGAGACGATATATTTATTTAAATTAATATTTCCATTCCTTCGCTCTGGTGTCGAGGAAAAGCGCGGCGTTGAATTCTGCCACTCGACACGCAATGCCTTCAGGATGCGGCAGAATATAAGGAACGGAGTGTTTTAATACAAGGTTCCCTTTGCCTTCCCTGCACTGTGCGGGATACAGCGTGAAACTGATTTTAAAAGGAGATAATGCTCCACGATAGAAGAATGCATGTTAAAAATAAATCCAGCTTAAATACTACCTACATCTTTAAAATAAATAAAAAAATCAAAATTTTCAATATATAGACTAATTCAATATATAGTTTTCACGATTACTACACATTTTAAATGAAACTATTTTAACCGGATTAATCGCGTATATTTTTTATTATACATTTTTGAAAACCTGACGTTTCAAATACTTTGCAGTAGTCCGTGGTCACGGGTAGACTGAGGTGGCATTCGCCTGTCAGTTGACATAATTATATCAAACTACCGTCAACGATTTCTTAATTTTCTTGGTACTGCTCTGGATTCTTGCAGAATGAGCTAACTGTATCTTACCTTCTAGTATTTTTCTCATAAAATCTTTGAAGTCTCAAACCCAACAGGTTTGAGACTTCAGATTCAGATTTTATGATTGGGTTCTAGGTAGTAGAAAGCTTCCTGCCGTCCTTTCTATTGAAAATCGGATATTTTTGTATTTCAATAGCCTCGCGAATAAGTAAAGGAATATATCTGTTTACCTTGGCAAGGATTTGGAGTTTAACAAACCTTATGTAATGGCTGGGCTTATCCACAGTGTGCTCATACACACTTTGATATCGGAGATGTGTTCCTTCACCCTAATACCGATGCTTCTCTATATTTGATCGATATATGATAAGCTTCAATCTCAATCTACTTTGTATACACCTGCACATTATAAAGGAATATTAATTTTCACTGGTCTCAAGAATTGGCTCACTTTCTTGTTAGGCTTGAATATAATTTTTATGGAAGCTCTTCTTAAGATGTTGCCAATCCTGTCTGTAACCCCCTTCACATATGGTAGATGTGTCGGTTGTCTCTCTAGTGTAGGTTGCTTGTTGGTCTTCTGACAACGCTGGCGGGTGACTTCTGATGAAGGGAAGTCTTCAACTGGCGAAGCTCGTCCCCTAGGTATTCAACGTCACAGAGGTTCTGGGCACTCTGAAACAAAGATTTGCCAACGGTAGATAACTGTGTAACACCAACCAATAGATGCCTCAATGATGAATCGCAGCACCACCCTACAAAGTCACCAATATATACCTCAATGGTGAATCGCACCACCACCCTACATAGTTATCTGCGGCGTTGAATTCCGCCACTCTGCACGCTATGCCTGGAGGATTCGGCACAAAGAGGACAGAAGCGACCTGAAATTAAGAGATCTTTCTCTAGAGAACAATATCTTTGTGTTAACATGACAAGGGTTTGTCGCTACAGCCCTCGGGAACTAGTTTGAATACAATGGTTATAATATTTGTTTGTATTTACTGTTATTTAGTATGTGCTGTGTGAGGAGTTGGAAATATTATATTTGTTGTGTAACTTCTTAGAATAATTAATTGGTTCAGAATCAAATAAATATATAAATTTATTAGAATAAATATTTAATATTTCCATTTAATTCGCTCTAGTTTCGAGGCAAAACGCGGCGTTGAGTTTCACCACTCAACAAGCAATGCCTTCGGAATTCGGCGGAGAATGGAGAACGCAGTATTTTCACGGTAGGTTTCCTCTTGCTTCCCTACAATGTGCGATATACATCGTAGTCTTTCTTTTTTAATTTAAGCCTGAGGTAGGGATATATTTCCGTACGTTCGAATATTGCACCGTCAAGCTTTGTATCAGGGTAATCAGGCATTTATGCACTCCATCATGACGTCATCCTTAGATATTTTGTATGTATAATTAATATGATTACAAGAAAAAAGTTTAAGTTCACAATTTTCATCATCGAATAGTATAAACTAAAATTCAAAATATGCTTCATGCAGATTAACTTTTACAAGCACTTTTCATTTGTCGAATGAACATGTTACTACCACCGGATTTGAAGGCAGTTCTACTGAGAAGAACTGGCAAGTAACTATAATATATTTAATCTATAAAACCAGTCTAATGCGAGTCGGACTCAGATACTCAGGGCTCATTAGCAATTTCAAGATTGCGAGGATCAGGATTTCAGGAGGACAGGTAGGTATAGGAGGGAAACATATATTTTTTTTATGTTTGTAAAGTGTTATTCCACACTAGGGAAAGAAAAATACTTATTTAGAAAACGTATAACAATTTCGCGCCTCTTTGGAACTATTATATAGGTTTTTATTATGCGGCGATTTTCATACAAAATGCATAAACGCTCGTATTTTTAATTGCGTTGACTTAGAAGCTAGATTTGATACGATTTTCTGTGCTCGAAGGGACTGTAGCTTAAAATTTTTATATTAATTTCAGCTTGATACCACCATGCCATGTCTAGTTTAATGAATGGTCTTGATAGAAAACAAAGTGATACTATAATAATTCCATTTTTTCGTCTTGAGGAAACCGAAAAAGTTAAGACTTGATGTGTGATAAATTTTGTAACTACTAAGCAGATTTTAGTAAAACTTTTTTGTTGAAGTAAACGAGTGGTGAATGAAAACTAAATTACATTCAAGTACAAGTGCACTATTTTTAAATATTTTCATTAAACTACTTAGCAAAAACCAAGTGCATCGTTCTTTTTGTTTTAATAATCAATACACGTGAAAAGCAATCACTTTATTGCAGGTGAACGTTACGTTTACGTTTACGTTACGCATAATGGTTATGAGCTAGTAGTCTCTAGATACTAACCGAACGTTGGTAAAGCTGGTTTTTAATAATTTTCATATTACTTATATATTTTATATTTATGCAAATCTGTATCCATTATTCGTATTCGTTATTCAATAATTATGACGTGTTATTTTACGAGTACTTTTAATATAGATATAGGTTAAAGTGATATAAAAATATATACCTATCTTTTAGAACTTTTTTATTATGTTTCTATTTCTCCTGTTCAAGGAAAACCAGTTTATGAATATGTAGCTTTCGTGACATTACAATTTGTTAGAAATCAATTGCTTAAATATAATCTACTCCAATCAACCTTTATTAAAAATTGTCTTTATAAAACTTAGTAAAAATGACATTGTCCAGAAATATTACATTTTTTTTGCTATATATTATTTTACCAAACTGAGTCCTTTTAACTACGTATAAGTAGATGACAAATAATAAGCGTGGTTCATCAAAACTGTTTTTTTTATTATTTACGACACAAAAAAATCTCAGTCATCATTTATTTAAAATCTTAGCTAAAACAAAAAATATTATAGAATTGTTTTTTACTTAGGAAGTTAAAAAACGTTCTTTTTAAATTGAAAAACAATGCTTTGATCGACTTAAAGTTAATAAAATAAAGTAGCAACAGTAATTATTATAATTTTAACATTTTAATATGTATATACAATGTAATTACATCTATATAGACTTCCTTACATTCAGGTGCTTCCAGTTTTTTAAAAATGGTTATAGTGAAGTAAGATAACTCGAGAATAAAGATTCCACGAAATCTCCATACATCGTGAGCCAGTACCCCGGTCACGATGTGCTACGTGTATGTATATCTTTAAGTCCGAAAGAAAAATGTGTTGTTCGTGAACCAGTGTTCATTATATATCTTACTTTATCTGATAAGAAATAAATATTAGTATATGAAACATTATTTCTTTTTCAGCTGTATCCCGCATATAGCATACATATATATATATAGGCATATGGAGTCTGGTGATAACACTCCGTTCTCCACTTTTCGCAGAATTTTCATAGTATTGCTTATGTGTTGCGTAACTATCGGTTGGGGTTTTTTAGAAATCTTACTTAAAACCCGTCGCTTTTACAGTCACATGTTTGTACCGCTGCGCTACGACTGGCCTTAATCATATAAAATTATTCACTTCTGATATCACTTTTGATGACGTCGAGGCGTGCGGGGCTTAAAACCAAATTAAATTATATCAAATTAACATATATGACTTCATTATATTAAAAAATAATTAAAAACATGCCTATAAATCCGTAAAACTACACAATAAAAGATATTATTCAAGCATCTCTAAGCCGGAACAAAACGAATTAAAGCATAGGAAAACCACATCTGGTCGTTTTGTCGCGTAACCCATTATTTCAGTAGTGCGGTTAACCCGAGTGTACTCTTCTTAGCTATTAACTGCGAAATGGGCATCTAATAAATCTGTATTTTCGACTTATAAATCAAGCTGTAGTAATTATTTGGGGACAAAAAGAAAGCTGAGGTCATTAACCTTGAGGTGAATACAAAGGTAATGGCGGAAATTAGCATTTCTAATATACTTAAGTGTATAATCGTAAAAGTATTGAGATCAAATCAATTCTTTTTGTGGTAAACTATAAATCATTCAAACGTTTTTATCATTATACAAAACCTTGAAGAGATTTAAAAAGAAAGTATTCTTTAAGACTTATCATGAAAAATATACATTTAAACTTTTATTTTAAGCGGAATATAAAATAATTTTGAAAAAATGAGAAGAATGTTTAATTTTTTTTTCATTTTATATCACAAGCAAGCTTTAAAATGTACTGATAAGCTGAATATTATTACAAATTAACATTTTATGTAAAGTGTGGTTATTTTCATAAAAGCCTTTGTAATGAGATCTTTGCCCTCTCGCCTTTACAGCTGTGTGCATTATGCAAAGGTTTGATTACATTCTTTTAATAATTACAACTAATTGAGGCCAGTTGTGGCGCAGGAGCAAAAGCGTGTGACAGTTAGTGCGACAGGCTGTGGGTTCGATGTCCACACGAGGTAATGAAACATTTTATATTTCATTCCCGACTGCTAAGGAAGGATTATGTTTTTCACGCGTATCTTATATGTAACATATGTATACTCGTACATGTATGTATGTAATATTCTTTATTACATCATATCTCCAGAGCCGCTTAACGAATTTACATAATTGAGATATCGTTAGATTTGTTGTAGCAGCCCAAGTGTTTTTAGATAGGTGGCATTAAAAAAATCACGGCGGCTGTGGGACGCCATTTTAGTTAGTGATAAAAATTTTTGTTTCGAATACCACAACATAAATATCGAATTCAAGAGCTCAATGCGAGAAAAGGTATATCATGATTATCATTAACATAATGAATCCTGACTAAAAAGTGAGTTTTTTGCAGTCGGGGATTTTTCAATTTTTTATATTTTGTCACTTCGGTAAGGAAGCAAGGCTATACTCATAAGTTCCGCCTCTCAATACGCAATACCTCCAGAATTGAGTGAAAAATCGGAAACGTATTATAATGGGAACTGAGTGCCTTAACACGTTCAAGGTGTATTACCTCTGCCTTCCCTGCTACGTGCAGGATAATTAAGTTTTTTTTAATGTTATATTAATTGAAGATATTACAATATTCTTTAAAAATTGAAGTACAAGGCTTCTGTTATGTTATAGAAGATATGTATTTTTTTTTATTTAGTAGTTTTTGTCCACGATCATTTAAGGTACACAAATTACCTTACTTCAAAGGGTAGTGCTATTATTATTTCGTTTACCCTTTCATATTAAAGATTCCAGGGAATACCTGACAACAGAAAGGTCAAAAATTGCGTTCTGATCTTATATATCCCTGGACAAGGCAAATAAATGCAATCAACACAGAACACAAGTCACGTCCTTTAGCTCTATGTTGGAGTTGTGAGAGGCTTTTGAATCAAGGAATATATCCTATAAATGTCAGACCTGAAATTTAGTACAATTCCAACATATATTTTACTGTATATCTTTATAATTGTGTATGTTTATGATAGATAGATATTTATCTACCTTATGCTATATAGATATTTATATATCTTTATGCTATACAGCAAATTAATTAAGAAACAAAAATCTTTTTTCATTTTTAACATTTTCAAAGTATTATTCCAAACTGAAAAAAGAAAAATATTTTTTTTGAAACGTGTAAAAATTTGAGCGTAGACGCCTTTTAGGCACGGGTTCAAATTCCACTGTCCGTTACTGTCCAAGACGGTTTCCAAATAAATATTTTTCTTTCTTAAGTGTCATAAAAACGCTGTGCTTTGCCTCGTTAGAAAAGTGAGTATAATTAAAATATTAAATATTTCATTTCCTCCAGTGGGAATAGAACCCACAACCTGTCGATTCGCCCTACGCTAGTCGTGACGCAGGGCGCTAAATACTAATATTAATTATACTCAACCGAAAAATAGATCAAAATATATTTTCATCTTAAAATTTTTATAATTTTTTAATGACATTGTGTTTTAGAGGGTGGTTGTTTTCCACTCTAAAACATTTAGATTATTCACTCATTTGAATAATAATGGCAGTAAGGTGAAAGACTCAAAGAATAATATTTGAGTCTTTCATCTTACTTCCAGAGCAAAGAAATGAAAACATTAATAAATAATAATGTTTACCTCCGAGCGGGGATAGAACCCACAACCGTTGCATTGCAGTCACACCCTTGTGCCACTGCACCATGACGGGCGCAGTATATAATATGATAGTATATTTCTTTTTACATATTTTTATACAAAATATTGAAATGTTAATCTGTGAAATGTTTAATAATAGTAATATGTTAAATAGTTATAATAAAAACAATATAAACAATAAGCAACTGTTTGAATAATTATTAAATTTGCATTTTAAATTGCAAATTTAATAATTATGTGCGCAATGAACGACGCTGACAAAATACTATTTAATATTTTAATTTATATAATTAATAATTATAATATGTCAAATTTTCAAATATCATTTAACGTAATGAATTTGGATTAGTAAGCTGAGTGATGGCTGGTCATATTATTTAAAAAATAAATCAGCAATACGCTGTATCCCGGATACAGCAGGGAAGGTAGATTGAACTCCACTTTCCGCTGAATTCTGGGGGCTTTACATGTTAAATGGCGGAATTCAGCGCCGCGCTTTGCTTAGACATTATAGCGAAGAAATGAAAATATACATTTAAATAGATATTTTTATTACCTTGAGACCACGATCGAGACCACAAAGCGTGACAATCGTGCATTTTTTAAATAAAACAGCAGTAGCAGCTGCATACAGTTAATATATACATTTTACCTCCTACACGTACAAAAATTGGAGGTCTCGAGCTTTTCTTAAATTCTGGCTTAGCTTACCCAAATTTTATAATTTTAGGTCAACCAGAAATGAATGCCCTATTAATTTTTTTTTCTTTATATTATCGAAATACGCGATTTGTGATATAAACGGCCATATATTTTTTTAAGCAGATGTAGAAACACCATAGGCCATAGATTTGGGTGTATAGTTTGAATTTCAACTAGATACCTCTTACCTCTAATTATTTCTGAGATAAAAGATCTTGATAGACAGACAGACAACAAAGTGATTTTATACAGATTTCCTTTTATCTCCTATTCCTACTTAACCCTGAAAACTGTAATTGGGCATATATGTTCTTTGGAGAGTATAGAGGGGCACTAGGAAGGAAAACAGTATTTTATAAAATTCTCACTAAGATAAACGGATTTTTACGTTTCATAGATTAAAGTTCAGAAAACTAAAATAATTTTTGTATCTGTGTTAGAACGGAGCTCAAAGTCTAAGCAAACGAAGTTTTAGGCGACAACTGATTACTGTGAATAGTGATCTTAATATAATTATATATATTTTACACATTTTTAAATAGTCATAGAATAATCAAAAAATAGTTTATTTTTGTGTCTACTAGAAGTCATTCAAACCAATTACAATTAATGATATAATTACAAACTGTACGCAATAATAATTTTCATAGTTAATTATAACATTTACAATGTAAATTGTGTCTCTGTATCACAAAAGCTTTCCATGGAAACGGTAATAAATGAGGCTGTGAACAAAATATGATACTACAATATAAGTTTCTCAACTAACTTTGACCATACTTTGTTACGTTATTCATTGTATATCATATATTTACCGTTAGAATTTGAAATACAATACAGTTTCACGCGATATCCTGCATATAGCAGGGTAGGCAGAAAGAGTCTAGTGTTAAAACACTCCATTTTCCAATTTCCGCCAAATTCTGGAGGCGTTGCGTATTGAGTGACAGAAATCAACGAGAGCGAAGAAATGAAAATTAAATTTTACACTTTCTCAAGTAGGAGTCAAACCTACAACGTATGGAGTCTACGCTTGTGCCCCTGCGCCATAATTGGCATCTAGTAGTATTCTAAAGCCAAACCTTCAAATTGCTCTCAAAGTCGTCACTTATAATGAAATCACCGACATAATTTGCATAGAAAACGATACTGTTCCCAATATCTGGTTTATGTGTGGACAAAGGTAATGCATAAACGTAAACACTGCGTTTGATTAACTTTGATTAGTTTGAAGCTAATTAGAAATTTGTAATTGGTGCAAACAAAGTTTTATTTTCAAATTAAACTATATTTTATACTGAAGTTTGATATACTATGTAATGGTGCCGGAGCTTAGTTAATTTAGAATGCTTTCGTTGTGGATTCAATTTCTAATCGAGGAGGTTTTGAACATATATTTAATTTGACTAGTTTCTTACAGTCCATTTCTTATAAATATTATATAATAGTAATCTCTACGGGTATTATGGGTATGTAACAAATGAAATAGAAGAAGGAATTTTTAAACATCCGGTTACAAGGAGAAAAGCTCGACGCTGTACTTGAGACAGTGTAAGTGTTACACGCCAAGTATAGATTTAAGTGTAGTTGTTTGTATTTATTTATTTTCTATTTATTTATTTTCATACATATCGAGTAACATATGACTCCTTTTGTTAGTACTCATTAGTATTTTTTTGTTATTTATTATTGCGTATTTCACAATTTCTGAAGTAAAATTACATGTAAACGAAAAATACTTACTTAAATAACCTATAAATATTCTTATTTCAATAATCATAATAGCATTTAATCTTACTCGTTAAAACAGTTATATGAGATACCTTTTTTCACTTTCCTAGTCACAGGATGAAATATTGCAGGTTAGATGACGTAGTTTTACGTGAGTACTAGAGACACAAACGTGTTTTGCCTTAAAACAGCAGCCTATGTGCTATTCTGATACATAGGCTATATTAGTGTGAAGTTTTATTTAAACCCTTTCAATAGTTCTTGCCTGGAAGTGGGACAAATAACCATCCTCACACCAACTCACATTACACAAAATAATTCAACAGCACTATCATAATGTCAGTTAATTTTTAATTTTTCTTTACGTAACTAAAACAATGTCATAAAAACATAATATATATGCAAGTTATCTAATAAAAAATCATACTATTCAGAATGCGTACATAAAAATACGTTTCCATTTTACCATTTTATTTAAATTATGATGTATGTTAGTATGTTAATATGTTTTTTTGTGTTATAATAAAATGCTAAAATTTGTAGAATTAGGTATATTTTAGGTAATCACACAATTCCTCGTTGTGAATGGAAATAAAACAAAATACGGCGTTGAGTTCCGTGACTATACACGCAATACCTACCTCTAGGAGTAGGAAAAAAATGGGGTATGGATGTGTTTTAATAGGAACGGAGTGTCTTAACATTAGGTTCGCAGGTTTCCTTTGCCTAGAGTAGGCAGTAGAGTAGTGTTATGTGCGAGATCCTGCATGAAGTTTAAAAAAGACTTTTTTGCAGGATAAACCTAATAAAGAGATTATGTAACCGTAGAACTTGTTTAATGGCATAAGAATTTACAACCATTACTTCTTGTAATACTTGTACAAAAATATCACTTTATTTACAGCAATATATATTAAATTATACAGTAATACCAACACTCAGTGCGAGTAGATGTTTCTCTTTCATAGTATGTATTAAATCCAGCGATATGAACAACATATTTTAGGCCTTAGTAACCTATTTCGAAATTCAATTTATTATTCAAATATTGTTGTTTGTACTTATTATTCGCTACGCATATGTGTTGCTTCATACATATTCATAAAGTCTATCCTAGATAAACGGATACAATGCACATCCGAGATCGTGAGGTGGAGAAATCATCCTATAGATCTCTCATGAAATATGCAAGGGCAGGGAATACGGAAATTTGTGTGATATATGCGACTACTCAAAAATGACGTCATAAAAAAATAAACTAGTCACGTTTACAGTCACACACTTGTACCCCTGCGCCACGACTTGCCGGAAATTATAACATATATGAAGACAAGACGCCTTTACACTAATTCTGTCTTTTATTTTAAATAAAAACATCGTTGTAAACTCCATTGTACTAAATAAATACAAAAAAGAAACAATAAAAAGCAATGTAGAGCAATTTATCCACTCAGTATGGCGATCGCTTTATTTAAACTTTACAGTCAGCGAACTAATCACCACGCTGCAATTGCTAAGGGAAAGTATATTTTGATTTTAATTAAAGTCGTATTTCCAGAGCGGAATTATTTTAGTAAAATGGTTTCCGGAAACACAACACTTCAACAGCTTTTTATTTGCTGGCAGTTTTCCAGTTGGAAGGTAGAACAATTATGAAAACGGTGTTACTAGAAATAAAGCATTGCTGCTAGTCGGGTTGTTTTTTAAATATTGAAAAATAATGTCCCTTTGGTGCTACGATGTGAGGATGTTTGTTGTAAGTATAATAGTTGCGGGTTCAAATCTCTTCGAAAGAAACTTTATAATATAATAATTTCTTTATAATATGTAAAACAGGTGAAGTACGTAAATAAAATAATTATATACATTATATAGCCTAAATTTTAGCATAAATCTATCTTATTGAAGTCAGTTGTCGCGCGGGGGTAAGAGTGCATCTGTAAACGTGGCAGATATGTTTTCGAGAAAATTAATAATTTAAAAGTTTTTTTCTCGCTTCGTTTCGCTGGTAACGAGGCGAAGCGCGGCGTTGATTTCCGCCACTCAAGAGAAGAAGAAGAAGTGTCTTAACACTAGTTTCTTAGGTTTTTTCTGCCTCTCCACTTCCTCCATTATCTTGGATACTATATTGACATTAAAATTGACATTAAAACACGTAAGATCTACAAATGACTATTCATTATTAACTCTAACAGTACGGTTCTTGAGAAAATGGAAATAGTGCTTCTATATTTGATTTATATAATACGAATTAGTCTTCCTGTTCGCATGTCATCGCGGCACATTTGGGGCGTATTGCGTAACAATAATATCTATTATAAGAATATTTTACTTAATATTTTTACTTTAAGAACGTCTTGGCGCAGTGACGCCCTAGTGCAGGGGCACAATCACGCGACTGAAACGCGACGGTTGTGAGTTCGATTCCCAGTCAAGGGAATGAATTATTATTTAATAATATTCTGCTGCTGCCGCCGTGCTTCGTTAAAACTTTACTCTAATATGAAAGCAAAAGACCAGCGTTAAGCACCGCCCTCTAACGCGCAGTGCCTTGAAATTCGGAAAAGATGAGCGATGGGTCTTACCACTACGTTCCTCTGCTTATCCTGATATATGCGGGACTCAAGATGTTGTTGTTAATGTATGAGTATTTAGATGCAAGAGCTAGGTGACAAGATAGTTTGCCAAAATATTAAATGAAATACATTACACACATTAAAAAAATAATTGGATGTAAAAAACAATTCTCATTTTTTGTAAATTAATAAAACAATCCACAGTCTAGATGAGCAATGAACACGCAAGAACTTTTCCTTTCTCCTAATAAAGATTTATCGCGGCGATAAAAAATTTTATAGCTGTGAGTCGGTCGTAAATAATTTGAGGTATACCTGCCTGCGAATACTGCTTTGACATGGGTCGAGGCCTCAAACTCTGATCTCGTATTTCAATTTCGCCAACCTGATTACAACTGATGACCGCATCCCGAATTGAATTTTCCTCGAAACAGCCGTAATTTTCACTTCCTATAGAATTTTATGATGACAAAGAAACAATATGAATTCAATATGATTTTTTTTACTCGCACACTCTGGTGTTTTTACTCGCACACTTTCCTCTGGCAAAGAAATGAAAATTTTAAATATTTTATTTCCTCAAGTGGGAAACGAACCCACAAATAATAATAATAAACGCACGCTTATAATCACACGCTTGTGCTGCTGTGCCACAACTGGCCTCTTTAATTGTTTTTTATTGAAAAATATAAGAAAATGAGACCATCTTTAATTATAATT
>DWGR01000114.1:0-33103 GCA_018247715.1 Heliconius burneyi
GGACTGACTTAGTACTAGGTTCCCTCTGCCTACCCTGCTATGTGCGGGATACAGCGTAAAGCTAATTTATTTATTTTATTTTTACATATCAGAAGATTTCGCATAGTTTGTATGATAAAACAGGTGACGTCAGAGGAAACGATTAAAGAGAACGCAATAGTCCATAATAATAAATTATTTATTGGATGTCTGAAATACGGTCGGATGTGTCATACGTTTGTCGAACGCCGGAAGGGGTGAGACAATATATCCGAGCATCCGTAAGAGAATTAACCAGTGAACCGTAAATGACCGAATAATTCGTTATTGTTTCGTACGGTATGATTTATGCCCCGAATAACTATTTTTATCCGCTGTTTGTACGATCGTATTTTTTATTATAAATATATTTTGTCAACTTTAATATAAAAATATTTTATTCTTTAGTATATATAAAGTGCATATAATTATAGTATTGTAGATTTAAATCAACTTTTTTTTAAATACTATATATTTAATTAAATTTCTACGCTAGATTAATACGATACGGATTCTACATTTTATGTAAAGGTTACTAACAATAAAACAAGAGAAAAGGAGCAAAATATTTTAACAAACCAATACATTTCAAAAAGAGGAAAAAAAAGAAAGAAGTGTATTTTTTAGAATGCGTATTGCTATGTTATTATAGCTGAAATAAAGTAGGGCCGCATGTACATACGACTATATTAACGAATTCGTTAATGCGAAAGTAAGCTCTACAAAGTGCAATAGAGTCATACAACTAAAGTAAGCGTTTCATCCCTGTAGATAAACAGTCACGGAAAAATATTGCGTTAGTAAGAATCTTCTAAAAAACTCTAATTTATTTTAGTATTGATTGACACTCTGATACATAGATAAACTGCTTTATAACTGATAAAATTTTTAAACTCATTTAAAAACACGTGTTTAAACACAGGGTTGAGAATGAACTGTTTACAATGGATAAAATAATGGATATTGTATTCGTTATAGTTATTAAAAACGTTCATATGTTTAAGATACGTAAAACAGGACCACATTTCTAAATATGAGTAAAGTATTATAATTCGCTTTAAATATGCACACCTACTAGTTATTTTATATATAGGCGATACATTGAAAATGTCAAAAAACTGAAAGCATGTGCTGCCGACATTTGAAAACCATTTTTTTTAAATTTATTATAAAAGAAAACAAATCGAATTCGCCAACTATAATTTACCAAAATCTCCTCTTACTGAAGACAGCTAGCGTATACAAATGCTTGTATCACAGCAACTTATGTTTATTTTGAGCTTATTTTGGAGCTTTGAAGCTTATATATGTACTACGGTTACTGTATGTATTCACATATAGTAACCGCAAGCTCAGCTATAAATCATACGCAATTTACAATCCGTGTGTCGATTCACTCTGCAAGTACTGCGTGTATAGCTTGCGGGAGTGTTCACAATGACAGGCGTCACGCAGACCGCAGACGACGCGTGATGCAGAATGAGGCTGAGGCTTTACCCTCGCCTTACATGCTATTATGTTTGCAAAACCACGTTGTGAGTCCACATCGGTGCATATAAGATTGCAATTAAAAGATAAAAACGATTTCGCTATGAGAATATAAATGTTCAGCGCGGATTTAATATGTATATTTTTCCCGTGCAAATGTCGTACGGGAATTCTATAAATTTATTTGCAAGTACTTTATGTTTTATAATTTTTATAACTTGATTTTATCATAGAATACTCATAATATACATTGAATTATATAACAAATAAGCGAATTCCTAGAGTTACGGAGCGTACAGTGTATTTATTTCGCTTTAAATTTATAACCGACACAGAAAATGATGAAATGAAGAAATATTCTAAGAAAAAATCAGCTTTCCACTGTAAATCGCACACAGCAGGACACAATGTATAAAGTTAGAGAAACTTCCTAGAACGTTAGAGAAGGTTGCCTTTGATGTCTTTTCTCTTTTGACACTAAATACCCTTTATTACATCCATTTATATGTATTAATGGATGTTCGTATATTTTGCTTTGTTGAAATAAAAATTTCCGCTAGGTAAATGGCTCGCTCTTCTTTTGTAGTTTGTCATATTAGAATGATAAAATTTACGTATCATCGACATTAGGTGACGCACACTCTTAAAAATTATATTAAATCAGCTTCACGCTGCATTCCGCATACATCAAGGTGGCAAGCTAGTGTTAAGACACCCCGTTCCCCACTTGCCGCTGAATTTTTAGAGGCATTATACGTCGAGTGGCGGAACTAAACGGCGGGTTTTTTCCTTGGGAACGCTCACAAGCCAGGTTATTAAGTATGACGTTAACAAACTTTAATTTTACACATATGATTTAAGAACTATTCCAAGACCCCTTTTAAGCACCCAGGCCGAATTCAATACCTCTATCATCCTTCCTGACAGAGATGTACTTTTATTTGGCGCTACCTCTGAAAGGGCCCCACTTTTAAGTTAGTGAGTATGTATACTGTCATAACTACATATTAGACTAATAGCTCTTAAAATTTCAGCTTTGTTAAAATGACGTAGGTCTGGGGGCTTTTGGGCGATAACAATTATTACATACGCGTCTAATTTTTATTAAGTACATAACTATTACAATTTTGAAACGCAAATAATTTTTAATATTGCACTCGGGACGGCTATGCGTATTTTTTACATCGGCTTACATATTTCTACTGTAGGCGTGAAACATTTTAATTGGCTTTTCTTGTTTTGTAGCATTCCTTTAGCGGCAACAAAACCGTAAAGAGAGCATATTCGTTAAACTGACTAATTTATTAATTCTTTTTATGTAATAAAACAGTAAAGTCTCGCATAATTTATTCTCAATAATACAGATTTTTGAATACTTTCATGAACATTTATTTGCTGATAATAGAACTAAATTACTTTATTTGCATACAAAGTGTGCATCGACACTAATGTTATATATTATCATATATATATATATATATATATATATATATATATATATATATATATATATATATATATATATATTAAATTACACTTTTAAGAAAAAAAGTTATTTTTTTAGTGTATCGTTCGTTAATTTTATAACGATAATTAACATTTTTACAAGATTTCTTTAAATAAATAATGTAGCAACATTATACTGATGTAATTATGAAATTCTACTTTACCCCATTAAATGTTGATCACCATCATTTTAATACTTCAACATTGTTATTGTATTTTAAATTTTTAATCAAAAGTAACAGAAATTAGAGTCTTTTTAGAAATTACATTTAATTAAATCCAAAGAATGTTTTGATAAGAATTCAGTGTGACCTACTTATATTATGTAGTTTTATTTTGTTCTTTTCTATGTATATCTTGAAAGATTATGAATTTAAAAATTTACACATTTTCTGCATTTAAGCGTATATTTGCAAACTATTTGTACTTATTAGGAATAATGTTATGAAAATATAAAAACATTAACATGTTCATGTTATACATAAGTTCGTTAGTCACATTACCTTCAATAAATTATGACAACTATAGTAGGGAATGAACTGTGAATTCAATTTAAGACTTTAAATTAAAAATGGTAAGTACAAGCAAAAAATTTAACCCGACATGCAGCGAACTATTCGAATTTATTCCCGTGCGTCTGTCCTGAAAACTTTCATTAACATTTTTGGTAAAATCTCACATTTGCTTTAATTATATTCTGTGATATAATATATTATTTTGAGGAAAATTTATAAGGAGACTTCAAAAGCCGTCGCGCTCATTATTTTAGACAGTCGTATTCGAACATGGTATAGCGAGTGAAGCTTTTCATATACAACAAGTATCAATTTCCAAAGAGGTTGTAATCCTCTTCATACCTCATAATACCTCAAAATATAGTGATGTAAATATGATTAATACCTCTGCAGTTATTTTTTAAGCTTCTAACTTATTAAAATAGGGCCGTCACTTTTAACAAGTAGAAAGTTTAAACAGGTTTTTAAATATTTACTAAAACCTAGATAATTTTAACAATGTATCGCTCTAACTATCTAAAATAAAAATATATTTTGAGTACACAAGAATATTTTTCACGTAGCATTTATTTAGAATTGAATTTAAACATATGACTACATTCAATAAATTTCTTCAGAATGACACGAAAACAATAGATGTGCTTGGGAGATTGCAATAAATTCGCGTATATATTACACGGCAATGGATCCATCGTTTACATTTTATGTATAAATGTTATATTAAAGTAATAACCTATTTTTGTTAAAAATAACATTTGTGAAAGTGTATAATGCTATTAAAAAGGCGTTAGCGCTTTTAAATCGACAAAAAGAGGCATTGTGTATTGTACAAGTATTCAAAATAAATCAGTCAGTAGGTGAGAACGTCACATTTTTAAATCATACCACCACTCTTTTTTATAAGTTTGTCTGATTATTTATTATTTATTTAGATTTTTTTCAATCTATTTATCACAATAATATCGCTCAAAAATAAAATAATTCGTTCTAGAACTTTCCACTTTAAAACATTCTTATGCCTAACTTTGTAAAATACTATAATAAAGTGTAACGTAACTCTAGCATACCCAAAACAAGTAGAACGTTCGTAAAATATGAACAAAATATATCACAGTAATGTGACAGCGCACTGCAACGACTCTTGCATTGAGCAGTAAATGTTTTAACATCTGGTCGAGAGTTTTCTTATATAAAATTGATATGTAGTTATATTTTACGATTATGCATGAATATAAAATGAGAGTGAATATGGAGATATTGGCATCGGGTTTATTGTACTTTAAATAAATACTCTTTAGATAGTATTTAAAGAATATTTATTTTAGTGCTCTTTGAAAAAATCTTTCGTAAATCAAAACTATGTAATTAAGAACTAGTGGCTGCCCCCCACTTCGGTTGCATGAACTTTATAAACTTATAATTATTTTATAATTTCTTCTTATAATTACAAAATGCCAATATACTCCGTTCCTGTAAAACTCATTAACTTTTTATTGAATATAAATAACGTTTTAGACATAAAACATTACACAACTCCTTTAGGATATTCAATATATTATTACACGTAAAATGAACGTACATTCTGATCCACAATTAATTAAAATTAAATGCATTCTGCATCATGCTATGTTGGTCTTCAGCATTTAACGTAACCTATATAGTGAACTTAATTCGGAATTTACGTACCAAATACGAACTAATTATAACAGTGTACGCGCGCTCTTACACTCGCTAGAATATTTAGTTCATTGTATGGCAATCTGTGATAGCAGGTACTTGTAGGGCTGTCGCTAATAATAATAAATATATTAAAACGTTCTTCTTAACATTCACGAATGTCAAGTCAATTCATTATGTGTTACGGTATAGAAAATATAGCAACACAATATTTTTTCATTGTGTAATCTCAACGTAATGGGTTTGTTTCCCACCCGGAAAAATTATTTAAAATATTAGATAAAAATTTACTATTTATGTTTATATATTATACACCTTTCATTTAAATAATACTAAATATAATATGAAAAAAATTATGGTATTCACAACCCTCAATGCAGAGTATACACTCAAATATGATTCCATATTTTTTGAGTGTGGGGTGGCAACGTCGAGCTGCTAATATAAATATGCATGGGCTTTTGTTTCCGTAGACTCAGTATAAATAAGTATTTATTTACTTGATGAAGTATCGAGATTTTAAAAGTAAATTACGCTATTGAAGGTAATTTACAGGTATAAAAGAGAACAACACACTGCACAATGACGACCTCAATATAATTCTATAGTTTCTCATTCTGATAATACAGTAGGTACTCGTATTAAGTGGACTCTAAAAACTGAGATGTAACTAGTTCTAGAAATAGTATATAAACAATAGCATGGACAAAATTATATGTCACGACAAAGTTTAACGTTTACTAGAATTAGCCTATATAGATAGAGTATAGTTTAATTTAACAACAAATTGTCGTAGTGTTATAGAAGTAGAGATGAAATTATGGCTTTTATATCTAATGAGTGTTGTTCACAGTTGTAAGCTAGTATTGAGTGCCATAAGTAGTTACACATTACAGACGTTTTGAAGTAAAATGTTAACGTGATGATAATTAAACAAATTCCCTTATTAATACAATATTGTTAAAAATATTGTTTAATTACACAGTAAGTTCATTTTACGTAATAAGGGCTGAGCTTTTGAAAATCCTTGTTAATCTATTTTGAGAATTATGTTTATTTGTTCGATTCGATAGAACTCATAACCATCGCGCTTCCAGTCAGACGCTGCAGCACTGTGCTACGGTGGTCTCAGTACAATATCACCATTGCAATAAAATCCTGGAGAGAAACGTTTTAGAAGTTAAAGAATTGAATTACAAGGCATAATGTGTAAAATTTTTTTATTAGCAGAATTTAATCTAAATTCAAGGAAAGAAACGTTCTTATTACTATTTACAGCACCTCTTATCTGTCGCCGGAGTTCCCGAGTAGTTTAAACTTATGCTATTAATTATATTAAAGCGAATTGAAAATTTGACTCTTATTATGAAAATATTTATCTGTTATGGAATTTAATATGGCGCTTACAATGTAAATTTGAAATATTTTTATATTTTATTCAGCTTATATAAAAATAAAATATTTATATATACAAAATCCACTACAAATATCTACAAAGATATTTAAAAATTAAGAAATAATTATTATATGTATTTGTAATTTTAACCAACTATTATGTTTGTTTATTTAAAGCACTTAAACTATTTTAAAAGGCAAATTGTAATTAACTTTTCATATCACGTTCTACTATCATATTTCTATTAAAATAACTATTAACTAACATATTTGCTTTAATTTTAATTAAAACATTTTAATAATATTAAACAAAAGATAATATATTATAATTTAGATTATTAAGACAATTTACTTTTAAAAAGTAACATCTCACTTAATGATATTATAGATATAAGGAATTAAGGGAGTGCTCTGAGACTTCTCGTATCCATCCGATGCAGTACGTAGACAAACGGTTTACATAAAGTGGTTGGCATCGGATGGACCAAGTTTACATTACGTTAACATATATTTATAATTTGTTTCATGAATTAAAATATTGTTCCGTCTGGTGTTTATTTAAAGTCCTGTACAATCACTGTTCATGTTGTTATTGCAGAATAATATTTATATTTAGACGACGCAGCGTCGGATGTACCGCAACATACTTGTTATACGATAAGAAGCATTTTTATAAAGCGTTTCTCACTGTATTGCTCTGACAAGATTGTAATGTTTATAGAGATAAATAAATATTGGAAATATTTAACAATTTCCAAGCATAGTAAAACTATTTAAAAAATAAAATAAAAAATAACAATAAAAAATAAAACAAACTAACTAGTTGTTAAATAAACCATATAACAAGTACCTTTGAAAAATTTGAAACAGTAAACCGACTATTAAAAATATGTTCGGACCACATTAGGAGCTTCCAAGTCCCAACATTGTATGGCTAAAATTCAATAGTGCCGTAATCTAGCCGATCCATTATTCTACGTGAGGCGAGTAGACTGAGACTGACACTTTACATTTTTAGCATTTTTCCAACAATTTATTTGGCGATAGCAGGCCTCAATAGCACACTAGAATATATTTGCATTGCATTCATGAGTGTATTAGCACTAGAGTCCGTTATATAAGACAAACATAATATTCCAAGTTCCATTTCACGTCTAGAGATTTTGAAAGTCCAAGCCCCTCCAAAGCTGTGCAAGGCAAATTAATAATAGCAATCGCTCATTAAACTTTACATAATGAAGACCAGCTAAGATAAGACCAACTTAGCCTTAGCATTCACAATGAACTTAATGAAAAGATAAATACAAGGTAAAAGGAAAGTTTCTTCTTCACAAACTGCAAAGACCGTAACTTTGAAATATAAATCATTTTATTCAACCAAATTCAAGTTCGTACTGCTAAGACTTGGAACTGGAAATTTGTATCATAACGATTTAACCACATAATCAGATTTTTTATCACCTATTTAAAAAAATCAAAATCAATCAATATTTCACTTCCCCGAGTGGAGATCGAACCTACAACCGTCGCGTAACAGTCACACCCTTGTGTCGCTGCGCCACGACTATTTTAAGAATAAATTTACTAAAAGTTCTGATTTTAAATTCTTGTCTAATAATATTGTATGTTATAATTTACACTACTGTCTCTAAATGTACCAACACGTAGCTTCTTATAAGTGAGTTCCCCTTATTAAAATTACATGAACACAGCAATCTATATGAAAATTGTTCTTTCGTATAATTTACAATGCTACCACACGTCGTAACAAATTCAAATTGCATTCCGTAAATAGCGGAATAATTCATGAATTCATATATTCGCATAGCTGTGCTCCAAATGTCATCATACATACGAGTATTTCCGGTTAATAGCTTTATTTATTTATTTTACTATAAATAGCGCATCCAATCGGCTTATCCTCAATGGTCAGGAAATAAATAGCCTTGGGATATTTTAGTGAGCTATATAATTTAGTTTATATAATACGAATAAAGATATAGTTTTATAAGTAGCAACTATTATGTTCCATACTGTGTTGGAAGTGGATTAGAATTAAAAGTATATATATATATATATATATATATATATATATATATATATATATATATATAATGTAACCACATCTTTGTTGATATTGAAAAATATATTAGAAGTTGTTCAGACAATATCAGTAACGAAATCTCATCTATTCACGTCTCAAATGTATTATCGTAGTACTCCTAGTTAAAGTTAATAAAAGATGTAGGGGGAAGAGTAAATTCAATTTAAGTCCATCCGTATTGCGCTCTAGCAACGACTGTAGAGAATTTTATGTCACTTTCTTTGTTAAGGATGAACACACTCGTATAAGAAAATTTAAAACATTAGTTAGAAATGTGGTGAAATATGTAAGGATATACTCGTATGTCTTATATTAAGTCCAAACGTACAAAAAAAATGTACATAATACATATTAGTAACACATTGTACGGGTGGGTGGTACGCAGAATCGTTTAATTCAACATGTAAAGCTTCATTCTGAAGCATTCCAATGTGTTTTTAGTTTAAATTGTGTGCTTTAGGTTACGTGATCTTTTTTTAGCTTCACGTTGTATTTCGCACATTGTAGGGTAGGTAGGACGGACCTGAGAACTCATCGTTAAGTAGCCCGTGGTCACGGGTACCCGGTGTGGCGTGGGCATGGCACAGACTACTGTAAAGTGTTGCTGTTAAACGTGGGATTTCCAAAAATATATAATACTAAATTTACGCGATTAATAATACTTAAGACTGTCCATTCTCTTTAAGACAATTCCGTTTCCCATTTTCCGCTGAATTATTTAGCACTGCGCGGTTTGTGGCGGAACTCAACAGCGCGCTTGTCTTCTTATTCTCATAAGGATAAAATAAAAATATTAAATATTTTCTAGTGGGAATTGAACCCACATTACATAGACGTATAGATAAAGCAATCATTTTTTCTCTGCGACCAACTAAATTATTTATTTAATTTATATACAAGTATTATAATCAGCTAGAAGAAGAGCTATAGGTACCTTTATGTAATACATAACAAGACCTGTAATGATCCATATTAAAATGTTATCTAAAATGTATCAATAACATAGCAAACCCATACGTATCCATATAAATAAACAAACTTGAATGAAATATTCCCACAGTACACACTTTGGTTAGGAAGTAACGCAGAATTGCGTATTTGTAGCCCCTATATTTGCTCATACGTCATGAGTGCTAACAGTGCAGTCGGGCCTCGCTTGCACGAACCGAATGTCAAGTACATAAAACATCCCATAGCTGAGCAATAGCGGCCGAACTGAAACAAAGAAACAGACTATCGAATTACTAATGCATATAATATTTATAACTAGCGGCTGCCAGCGGCTTCGCCCGCTTAAACAACATGATCATAATAAACATTTAATAAACAGAATAGACTGACATTCATAATGTGTTGATGCCAATGAGCAATTTAATTTGCTCGTTCGGATACAGCCTTAAATGTTAAATTATTGATTTGGGTAAGGATTTATAACATTCTTATAATGAAGGTTGTACATTAGTAAACTAATGTTGTGCAACTTACACCTACTAATCCTTCAATAATAAGGGCGCAAATCTGACTTTGACTGTTACAAGTAACGATATCCGTTTTAGTGCACCAATTACAATTCATAGATCCATTGCACTGTCGTCGGACTGCACAGCACGTACTGCGATCAGTTGTGTCCCTCACCCTCCTCGACCCGTCAACGCTACCTACTTACCTACGCTACCTGCTATGAGCTTTACATAAGCAGCAAGATTAATAACAGGCTCCGTTAGGTATCAATCTTAATTATGAATAAGCAATTTAAGTAAAAAATGTAAGCCATCAAGATTATGCAGAAATAATGATCAACTTCTACCATTTAAGATACATTTTATCTATCGAAGTATACAAATACTTTGTATTATAGTTTATTTTTCAAAACTATAATACTTGTATTATAGTTTTGAAAAATTTTTCATTCTATTCCAGAACAAGCTTTTAGCTCTATTTGCTGTATTTTTATAGTGATTTATGCGTTTATGAATGCTTATAAGTAGTGAAACTAAATAAAATTTGTAGGGTTTGCCATGGAAATATTTGTAAAACTGGGTAAATCTGTCACAGCAATTGCCGTACATACCCCACATATTGTTACTATAATATAACTTCACTGCGGATGCCGAGATAAGATACCCCGAACGCTTATCCAATAGTTATTCGATAGTTGATTCTCGTTCTTCACTCTAATATGTGGTACCTTAGCTCTAATCTCGGCACACCGTATAACTTCTCTGGCGGACGGCCAGGTTGTCTTAAGCAATCATAAGCGTTTATTCTCAATAAGGCTAATTAAGGCTAAGTATCGTAAACATAAAAATATTGAATTTAAACTTTAATAATAGAAGGAGATGGATGAAGATTAATTCCAAGTATAATAATTGTATCTTAAATATTATAATCATTTAATCTACGCCATTGAAGATCAATAAGTATGTATTTAAGAATGTATCTTTCTCTGGTAGGGTAGGTACACCCTATTTCTTAAAATTGTGTGGAAAGAATATTATTTATTGAGTTTAAATGACATGGAAAATGCTACAGTAATACTAAAATATTTTATTTTAAATAAAAAATAAATAAATTCACATAATATCCTGCACTTAGCAGTAATTATATATATTGACGCTATTTAGAGATTGTCCTAATTTATTAGAACGCTGCATAAGGCTGCTTTAAAGTATAACGAACTTAGCGAAAATATTATCCCGATCTTATTGCCGTACTTTAATAAGCACACCAGCCGACGCCATGAGACCCGATTTTAAAATTACCGGAGATTCCTCCCCAAGTAACATTTAATGTTCACGTTTCCGCATCTTCCTTCTAACACGCTTACCTATCTACCTGATATCAGTCAGGAATTGACACCCTTCTCACGTTTTCACCTAAAGCAGCGTACTTACACACTGCAGTGAAAATTTAGAACGATATTACTAAGAGACACTACTTTGTACGAAACGTAGGTTTGTTTGTAAAAGGCTAATATCAAAAGCTGCTCATTTCGTTTGTGGAAAGTACTTTTGCAGCGCTTTTGATATTTTGTCTTTATATTTGTACGTTATAGTAGAATATTTTAGTTATTATTCTGTAATTTTCTTTTACAGCTTTCAGCTTTTCAGGTATGATAAAATTTACTCTATAATTCAGTTTTTTTAGTAAATATGGTGTCATGTTAACCTAGCATACTATAATTTTTATAAAACTAACTAAGCAACTTTTTTTTGAAAATAAATACATATTTGTGTGTAACTCGAAGTATAAGTTGTTCGACTACAGCAAAAAACATCAAAGGCCATAGCTTTCACACCTAAAACTCTAACTTCAAAAGTGCTTGCGTCGCTGAAAACTGAAAATATAGGTATATTGCTCGTTGATCCTATTACGTACATCCGTGATTTACTCTCGTTCGCGGGAACTCATAAAATTGCACATAATGTTAGAAGTCACTGTTACCTGTCTATTATTTAAGGGTTTAAAGAGATCCATTAGTTCTTTTAACGCGTTTGGCTAATAAAACTAAAGAAATCGTCATAACACTAAAGTGCCACTCTAGTGTTAAGATGCATCGTTGAGTGGGAGAATTCAACTCGTTACCAAAGCGAAATGAAAATATTTCGTTTCTCCGAGAATCCACGGTGTGTTCCCAATCAATCCCATAACTGTGCGGATCCGCCGTCACACGCTAATGCCCCTGCGCCACAATGTCGTCAATATTATACTGCATTAATTAACGCTGCAATATAAATATTTCATTAATAATCAAATGTAATATTTTAGCTAAGCAATCAAAATATTGTTTTATCATTTAAACTTACTTATGCAAAAGTTATTCCACTTCCTAAATTATTAATGTTAGCACTTCACTAAGCCAATATATACGAAAACCGTTTACCTCGTTATAGAAGTGCATTAATTTTAGGAGCCACGAGGCTCTACAGACAAATAAATCAGCTTCACGCTGAATCCCGTACACAGCAGGGTAGGTAGTAGGTAGAACCTAGTATTAAGACACTCCGTTCCCATTTTTCGAATTCTGGAGCCGTTGCGTGTTGAGTGGCAGAACTCAACGCCGCGCTTTACCTCGACACCAGAGCGAAAAAATGGAATATAAACGTAAATAAATATTTCACTTCCTCGAGTGGGGATCGAAACCAAACCATCGCGTTACAGTCACACCTGCGTCACGACACAACTAACCTCACAACTTACCGGCCTGCAATATGTAATGTAGCAGCTATCGCAGTAAAATAAATTCTTAATTCTATGCAGGTATACTTATTTCTATGCAGGTGAATAAAATTTAGTTAATATAGATGTCCTTCCCTCCATTTTCAAAACAGGTCGTAGCATAATAATAAAATTTTTAGTTAATATTAGACCTTTGAAAGCTTAAAATTTAGTCCTGAGATTGCAAGACCTTATCAGTTGGTCCTAATTTAATTCATTGTCTCCGCCTGGTCGACCCTTTCCCGACAAAGCGTAAAAGATTCTATGCAAAAATCTTGAATTACGCATATTAATGTGGCTCGCTATAAAGCCATTATTTTTATATATTTTTCGCTTATTAGCTATTTAATTTACATATAACAAGTTAATTCTTCGTTGCGTTGGTCTATTCATTATGTAAATAGAATAGAACAGTAATGAGAATGTTGCTGTTTAACCTTTTGTATCCATTTTATTAGTAAGATAATAGGGAAAAATTTTGAAAAATATTATTTATTCCACATAAGAACTCACATACATTTTTATAAAAGATCGAAATGAAGTTAAAACGGTTTCCGTTTCTTCGCTCTGCTGACGAGGCAAAAGCGCGGCGTTTAGTTCTGCCCCTCAACACGCAATGCCTCCAGAATTCGGCAGAAAGTGCGGAACGGAGTGTCTTAATACTAGGCTACCCTGCTGTGTGCGAGATAAAGCGTGAAGCTGATTTGAGCTTAGGTCGTATATTGGAAGTTTATTGTCAAGTGATGGTCCTCGATATCGTCGTCGTCGTAGAGTAACTCGTTATTTTAATATTTAAAATACTTAAAAATGCTTAAACTATTATGCCAATAGGGTGGTGAGCATGCTGTTAATATTCAGAGTAAACGGCACATCATTGAAACACGATACGGAGGAATAGGATGGATGCATTTGCACAAGTTTCTAACTGTAATTTGGCCTCGACGAACTTGTTTACACGCACCTTTGAGGTCATATTAATTTTCTGAAGTGTATCAAATATATGTTTTGATATATATTTTTATTTTAAAGCAAAAAATAAGCTATAATAAATTTTACTTGTAAAGTATCTTTTTTATAAAATACAGTAAACAGTCTACTAGATTAATATTTCTCAAATGTTACTTCCTTTATAGTGTCAAAGTGTTTTTATAACAGGCACGAAGTTTGTGCTTATGAAACAGTAACCAAACAACATTGAATTTTAAAAGAACCAGCTTTAATATTATTTTGAATTCACATATTTATAGATAACAAACGTAACGATGGACTTATTTAAAATTACAAATTTGTTATTTTAGTGCCAGCGAAAAAGCCCAGTGGCGACACGAGATAAGAATACAACAAATGTTTATCAGTTTCTAACTGTAGGCGCGTACTTACAAATCTTTTGAATTACGAAACCCAACTTGGATTTGACTTATCTGTCAACAAGATACCTGAAATAGGCACCTACAGAGAGGTCACTGAAAACAAGGCGTGAGGTGGTTTCCGAGCGCGCGCTGATAAGTTTACGATAGCGACTCTAAAGGTTTATCTGCGCATTTCTATGGTATTTTGTACAGGGATATTGTAAATATTATACTTTAATACAACAAGAGATATATTTTAATTTTATAACTACTGACATGTGATCAATAATTATAATATATTACTAATGATCTAAGATCTATATAAAGATCTTTATTTAACCTCCTTTTTTATCGTTTGAAGAGTTTTATTTAAGTTTAAGAACTTGCATTTAAAAAAAAATTAAGAAAAAAAAATTTAAAAAGTCGTGTTTTTTTTTGTGTTTAATTTTCATTTCTATTCCTTTTTAATATCTAGCGTGCCTACAATTTTCGCTCTAGCCACGAAAATGTTTTAGTTTTAAGATAATATAGCGTAAACCATTAAGTTACTGAAGACACCCCGTTACGAAATGTTACTAAATGTCGTTTCATTGTTTTGTTTCTGTTACAATAAAATTGAACATAAATAGTCTGTGAAGATCTTAACATTCATTAACTATTTAATAAATGTTAACTCTTCATAGACTATTCAGTGAATTATTTTACATTTGACATTTCCTCGATACCAGAGCGAAGAAATGGAAATATAAACGTAAATAAATATTTCACTTCGATTTCACTTGGGATCGAACCCATAACCAGTCGATTTTGCAGCGCACGAAATCACACCCTTGTGCCGCTGCGTTACGACCGCACAAGGGTGTAACTTAATTTTCGTTTTTATATATTGCTTAAGTTTATTATAATTTAAATAACTTAATGCACCCAACAGCGGACAATAACGAACTTTGTTTTATGGACCACTTGAGACAGAAGCTTCGTATTCACAAGGAATTTCTTTAAAGTATTTTTTAGGAACTTATATATTTTTAAGCTCCAGTTTATATATTACTGAAAAGGTTTACATGAACTATTATATAAGTATTGTCGCTTGAAGATGGCGGCCGCAGATATAAAGGTAAAAGATTTATTTTGATATTTTGATTTTACTTCATCTTATATGAGAGTTCATAAATTCATTGGCTCTTGTTCATTCTGATAAGAAGATTAGACCGACGTACGACCAACGATGAATAGAAGATACATGATCGATAAACGATTTTTTATATTAATACATTGTATTGTAATTAAGGCTTATTCAAAATATTTGTAAACTTTTTTTGCAGAAACAAGTTATTCGACAAGAAAATATATCTGTTTCCTATATCTATATTAAAAATTAAAAAGACATAGGAAAGTAAATCCAAAATAGATCACGGTGTCCGCAGCAGATAGTGAGTGACAAACGCCTCTTCCTCATTTCCAGTCACCCTTGAACCAAATAAATTGCAAGCAATTTTCAGGCTTGCTTATCGCGCTATGGGATGCCAATGATAATACAATTCCCAAGCTTCTTCATCTCAACTAGGATCTGGGAACTTAGTGTTAAAACAACTCGTTCCCATTTAGACACTTCCTTTCTCCGCTTTCCGCCGAATTCTGGCGGTGTTGAGTGGCGCAACTACGAGCTTCTCCTCGTAACCAAAGCGAAGAAATGGAAACATTAAATATTTCATTTCCTCTAACGGGAATCGTCCCCACCACCTATCGCGGTCCCACGGTTGTGTCGTGGTACTCTGCACCACTACTGGCCTCATTGAAATTTTTATATTTCCAATATACATACGTATATGTATATGTAGATTTTTTGAATTTAGTTATTTTATTATTATTATTTAGTTCTCAATTCATGAGTTTTGCATAATCGAACTATGTTTCGTTAAATTATATTATTTTATTTGACTATTACATATAACTTTATATTTAATATCTAATTTAATGAAATTGTCTTAAGAAATAGAATACAACATCGAAGTAAACTCAATAATGTAACCAGTATGTCAATCAACTTTAAACTTTATTTTAATAACCCCTCTATATAAATAAAAATATAAATAAACCAAAATCAACTTCACACTGTATGCCGCATACAACAGGGTGGGTAGAGGTACTACTACTTTTAAGACACCCTATTCCCCACATTCTGCCGAAATCCGAAGAGATTGCGTGTTGAGTGGCAAAACTCAATGCCGCGCTTTTGCCTCGACACCAAAGCGAAGTAATTTTTTTTTTCCTCTACTTCGTCTTCATCTAAATGCCCTCGCGATTTGGTACGGGCGACAGATAGATTAAGATAGATAGTTAGACACTAGAGTTATTTAATTGTTGTATTCAATTATATCTATATTTTATTGTATTTAATTATATATATGAATTTACTTTATGTTACAGAGACGTTAAGATCTTTTAATTTATCTATTATTTCTTCTACAAAATTTTTGAATGAACTTATAGAAACCGGGATATTGCAAATTTCTATTATGTTGTACGGATCTTGAATATTTGTTGCATTACATGTCATACAGTGTTGAAGTCTTGAGCGGGTAAATTTAGGACAATCTTTCATAAGATGATTCAGGCTCTGGGTAGAAATGCCATCACATGGACATTTGTCTGTAGATTTTATTTTAAAACGATATAGATACTCTAAGTGGTACCCATGCCCGGTAAGTAATTGGGTCATGGCGAACGAATGTTTAAATTGAGCCATGACTTTATGTATGATCTCAGCAGTGGGAAGTAGAGAAAAGTAAAGTAGAGAAAAGTAAAAAAGTAGAGAAAAGTAGCGTAAAGTAAAGTAGAAAAAAGTAGAGGGAAGTAGAGAAAAGTGGGAAGTAAAGTAAAGCGAAGTAATGGAAATAAAAATTTAAATAAACATCTCGTCTTCTCGAGTGGGGATCGAGCCCACAACCAGTCGTTTTTACAGTTTAAAAAGGCAAACTTTCTAATGGATTTGCTATATAGTTTTTTCTATATTTGTTCGAAAAGCTTTGTCAGAAATATATTTGCATAACAAGGAAGGGGTTAAAGGGTCCTTGAAAAATATTCTTGTCATGTACTTTGTAGGGGATTTGTCGGTCAATTTCACATCAGTACGTATTTTTTGCATTACATTTTATGCATAATCAAATAGAATTTGTTTAGGCTTTTTCTCCAAGTATTTTTATTAGGTAAATATTTAATGACCAGGAAGAACTTTGGACCTCATAGATTACATATTTGTCAAGATTATTTCGTACTTACCCACTGTTATCATTAACGATTTATATGACAACGAGATTAGTTCTTCTATCACAATCTAATATCTTAGGTTAGATGACACTCAAGTTTTACTAACATGTATACATTTATTCAACTAAATTCAAAACAAATCGAGTCTCACTGCTATTAATATTTTTTGTCTACATATTTGAATAATAAATCAGATGTTCTTATATATACGGAAGTAAAGTTGGTAATGATAGTCCACCAAATATAAAATTTTGAAGGAAAATTTATATTTAAGGTCTGTAATCATATAACCATTAACTTCACTAATAAAATATTAGTGAAGTTAATGGTTATATAATGTATATTTTCCTTCATTTTATAAAGTATACATTTTAAAGATCTTGAAGTATCAGCAACATTTTATTAAGTAATGAAGATGCTCATTCAAATAAATAAGAGTTGTTTACGTAAAGCGTTCCTATCGCACAATGAAACTTTTAGTGAAATTAAATTATTACCGTTTTAAGCGCCATTGTTAACAATATAATTCATCCATTCCACTGACAGCTGCGCTACCTAGTAACAATAAGAGCTCAAAATTATTTCTGTAAATGACCCTTAAAAGTGTAAATGCGGCTTTATATTGTTATTATAGAACATAAATTAATTATTTTTATTATTGTTTAACTGATATTGCCTGTTTTTCATTATAGCCCAAGATCCCAGGGCGTCGAGACTTACATCATTTTAGCAAAGCGGAAATTATGAAGACTATTAGTCTAATTTATGACAAGATTAAAGTACACTTCATTCACATTGTATTCAATGCGATATATGAAAGTCGTTATTGATTTGTAAAACTGAAATAACGCCAGAGTAGACGTCACCAGGCTTTTTCTTTAGGTTTAAATTGGTGAATTGGTCTTTGGTGCAATATTTCCTTATTATCAGTTATTGGTAAAGTGATATTTATCTTAATAAGTGAGGTAATTTTTATCAACTTATATAAGTATATAGGTTTTCTTTTTAAAATTTATAGAATTCATTATATTTGAAGTACCAGAATCGAAAAAGCAGCAAAACAATAAAATCACTCTCTCCTTTAGGAGGCCATCAGCACAGCAGACAGAGACATGGACATCTTTGGAGGAAGTCTTTTCAAGTCTAGGATCTTTGCAAGAAAGATATAAAAAATAACCAAAAAATAGAATAAGAACAAAATATATGTTTAAATTCAAATTAAGCAATAGTCTCTAAATATATTTTTTTAATTGCACTTTAATTACACTTGTAAATAATATATGTGCTAATAATTTCTCGATAACATTAGAGTTAGTATAACATAGTATCTCAATACGTAACTGTAGGTATTGTTATAATTAAACGTATTCCGATTTAGAGGAGATTTACCGGTAATATTACTTACGTTAACTTTCCTAAGTTTCAATATTCACGATAGTTTCTTCTCTCGAATACAAACACAAATTTGAGTTTACCTTTGTAAGTTTCACTTCACAAATCCTCTTATATAGTTAACAGAGTAACTGAACACGTTCAATTATATATAACCATATTAATTTAAATTGGTATTTTCTTTTAAAAGCATTTATAAGGAATATTCATATTATTGGTGCGGTCCCCACTCAGGAGAATGAATTATTTTATTTTCCCTTTCTCGTAATACAAAGTAAACGGTGAGTTCCGTCACTCAATACGTATGGTGTTGAATTCAAGTGGAAAGCGCAAGATGAAGTGTCTCTCTCTATATCTCTCCCTCTGCCTACCCTGTTATATTTGGGATATAGCTTTCTTTAAAAATATGAATTAGAAACATTTTAATAATGTATTAAAACTCACTAGACAGTTACAAGTACAACTTAACTTATATAAATATTTTCACTCAATTTATATAGCGTGTAATTAAAATTTACATAATAGGTACTCGATGGGTGAAGCATTTCATCTTGACGTCCTCGTTGCAAAAATTTGCAATTTTTCCTGGAAAATTCTATTAAAGTGAACAATGCTATAGACGCGCTGTTACTGTCTTGAATTAAAGTCACGTACTATATACATGAGTAGGTAGCAAGTATCTCAGATGTTGTTGAAAATCACTTTAGAAGCATCAGTTAGTTATGAAATATGTAATTTTATTATATAAAGAACCAACAAGATAAATATTTAAAATTCAAATGCTTGGTGTACCTTCGTGTACCTTTATTGAAAAGTTATTATAAATCAGTCTATATAATGTTTAAAAAAACCGGACCTTTTTAAAATTTTGAAAATCTATTGGTCTTCAAATGTTTCAAGTTATTTTGTTTTCGCATATTTAGAAGATAAAAAAATATAATAATATTTTTAAATATATAGAACGTTTCTATTAATATTGGTTGTTGTTAGTATGAACTCCAATTTAGTAAAACAATGCTATGCAAATTATTACCTTTATCTACTTCAAAATAAGTAACAGTACTTTCAAAGTGTTCCTTGTTCACAATAAAAAATATATAATTTTTCAGAAAAAAAAATCCGCAGAAATATTTGTTTACATTATACACATTTGTACCAGTATTTACAAACTATTGCCTTTCATATTCGTGAAATAATAGCTTCTTTGTAATAATGTCCATTTACATTGAAATATAGTTATTCTAGTTGTTACAAAAGATAACAACGGTCATACAACTATTATTTTATTTAAATATACTTGAGAAAAACATACAATCTGGGCAATATGCGTGAAACATGGCGCATTGTAATGATCGCCCTTTGTGTAAGATACCGACGTTGATTGAATACAAGATCACGTGGAGTCATCCTCATATGTCTTATATTTTGCTTGTTTGTTAACTCAGTTCGTGCCAAATATTTTATATTTAAGAGTTCATTTCTTTGAGGCTGTTCTTTTTTATTAATTCTAATGAACTTATAAAATATGAAAAATTCAAGAATGTTAGAGAATAAAATAAGTATAAAGAAAATTATATAAACATAATAAAATGGTAAAGGAGCTTCTGTATGTTATATTGAATGTAAACTAAAACAAAAGCTTCTTTGAGTCTTTATACAGGTATCGGAAGTAAACTTAAATCAGCTTCACGCTGTATCCCGCACACGGCAGGGCAGGTAGAGGGAATCTAGCCTTAAGACACTTTGTCCCCCATTTTCCGCCAAATTAAGGCTTTGAGTGGCGGAACACAAAACTCAATAGAAAATATAAATTTAAATAAATGTGTAATTTCCTCGATTGGCGATCGAATCCAAAAAGAGGCACGTTTACAGTCACACACTTGTGCCCCTGCGCCACGACAGGCTTTTTTTAAGAAAAATAAAGTTTGTCTGTCCGGTATAAAAAATATTTTGGTGTGGGCCGCGCGGCTCCCATTGTTAATATTTTTTATATTTCCGAATAGAGAGTTTTTTAACATTATAGTTTTATTAATTTTTTATTTATTTTACAGTTATTGAATTAAGATACTGCGGCTTTTAAATGATAAAACAATAGAAAAGATCGTAAACGAAGATTCTGATTCCGAATCAGTGATTGAAGCCAGACCAGAAGAATGTAGTGTCACTGTCGCTGTAACTTAAGTAATAGGAAACAGATTTGCTACAAAGTGCAATAATTGATCAAAATTCATTTCCAAAATACATAGTACCCAAAAAACTTCAATATAAGTATTTTAAATAAATAATTGGTAGGCAGATTCGTTTGGCTGTGGCAAAATATGTTTTTATAGCAACACAACTGTAAATACATTTTTTGTAAAAATATAATTATAAATAAGAAAGTAAGGCAAAAACTAAACTTAAAATTGCTCCCCTGAAAACTATTTTTTACTTTTCATGTTTTGCCTAGGAACCGTCGCTATATATATTTTTATTTAGTTTGCAAATGTTCCTAATGTAATAAGTATAATAAAGGACGATTTAAGACAAAAAAATTCTGGCCTGTGAGACCGGCGTCATCGCATATATAAATCAACACCCTCACACGGCTCATCTATATATATGCCCGGTACATCTTCGAAATCGTCATTCTAGATTTGATTGTAGTCGCTAGTCGTGTGTACAAGGAAATACAAAGCAGCCTTAATAATGAAAATATTCAGTTGCTTCGTCCTGCTCGCCGCGGTCGCTGTGGCCAGCTGTAATGATAAGCCACACTACGACATCAAAGACGCGCCGGCGTTATTTGAGAAATTCGCAAAAGACCACAACAGGCACTACAAGAATGAGGCTGACACGATGGAGCATTATAAAGCTTTCGTGAAGTCCTTACATCACATTAACAAAGCCAACGCTGAAAGCGACGGCGCTACTTTCGATATAAACGAGTTTGCTGATTATACACCTCGCGAGTTGGAACATTTGCGGGGCTTTGGAAGTGAGTTGTATTTGTAATGTTATATAAGTATATTGAATGTCTATGTATAAATTTTATTTTTAATGGAGCGTCCGTAAGTACTGACGAAGTAATAAGAACGAAGAATCGTCTATTGAGTTTTTGTGTATAATAGTTATTATTTTTGTCTAGTTTAAGAAATATCTACCGTTACTAAATATTTGGTGTTGCACTGCGAATACGTAATTAAATTTTAACTTCTTTCTCTTTTTCTAGAAAAGAGTTCTAACTCAGTTTCACAATTTCCATGTTTCTACAAAAACACTACATGGTTAAGGCCAGTTGTAGCCCAGGAGCACTGGCGTGCGACTGTAAGCGCGACAAATTATGGCTTAAATTACCACTTGAGGGAATTCAATATTTATTTCCTCGCACTTATAACAAAGCAAAGCGTGGCCTTGACTTCAGCCACCCAATCCGAATCCGAATTCGGAACATCACGTGAGAAACGGTAATATCTTAATGGGAACAGCGTGTTTAAATACTGGGTTTTCAGTTTCTCTCTGCCTACTCTACTATACGCGGATACAGTGTAAAACTAGAAAAGCTACGAGGTAATGCAACATGGTTCTTCCCTTGCTAAACAAAAAATAATAATGAACTAGTATCCTATTAAAACGCATAAAATGCCATATATTATTATGTTGAATTTTAGCTGACATTAACCTAGGACACACTAAAAATATGCACTTGAAGGATATTTCAAAGTTATTTTTTATCATTGTGATTTTATTTTGTTTTCAGAAAACCCATAAGCTCCACAAAATCCCGATAAGAGACAACAGCTCGTTGCTGTTTTGGCTATGCTCTACGACTTTTGCATATTTATGTATTTTTGGTTCACTTGTATTATTCATTTTAATTAAAACATAATTGTCAACCTAATAAGTTTTCTGTTACTTTAATAAATTAATATTATATCACTGTCGAGTGGTTCGTTTGATGAATATAATATTATGACTTACATTCATAATATTATCCGAATTAAGTATGTGTGTATAACGCCATGTTATTTAATAAAAAAGTGCTTGTTTGTAAATCCGATTAACAGGCGATAGTTTTACACGGCGCTTATTTCCGCCGCTTAACAGCAAAAAAAAAGCAATTGTATGGCGTCATACTAGGGGTTTTTATTATTATGCATATATATCGGTTATTGCTTGCACTGTTCCTCTGCAATCAATTGCTTAGAATTTCTACAGTGAATTCATAAGTAAATTATATATAAATTATAATAAGTTCCATGGTGTCTATCACGCAGTCATCGAATAAAAAACAAACATTTGTAAGGAATAATCCATATATACACAAAAAACAGTAAAAAATATTTTTTCTGTACAATTAATATTTTTGACTGAAATGGATAGAGAGGCACTTAAAAAAAATAATAGAAAGGAAAAATATATTTTTTTAATTTCTTGTCTGTCTGTATGTATGATCACGCTAATCTCCGAAAGTACTGAACCGATTTATTTCAAACTTTCACCAGTTGCTTTGTTTTAACTCAACATCTAAAGTTTGTTTTATCAAAATCGTCATGGCCATTTGAATGAATTTAAAACATTGGTTTGCCTACGTATATATTGCAATCCATATTTATACTTATAATAATAGTGCTAGTAGTATAGTAGTCGTATTTGTCCATAAACTGTATTTATAACCGACTTTCCCAACAAGGAGGAGGTTCTCGATGCAATATTTTCGATTCAATATTCGATTCATTTAATTATTTTGAATTCGATTCGATTTGGGTAATTTTCGTGATATGCAATCATTACAGTTTTTTACATAGAATATTATAAATCCTTACCAAAATCAATAATTTCACATTTAAATCTGTTTCTGAACGAGTAAATTAAATAATTCATTGACGTCAAAACATATGACTGTCAGTCAATTCTGCTTATTAAATGAATAAGCATGTAGTTCAAGCGGGCGAAGCTGCTGGCAGGCCGCTAGTATAAAATATATTTTTTGCAGTACCATGTGTGTAAATAGCTTTAACGCGCACGCTAGATGAACTTTGCAATACACTTAAGAAGGCTAACTTCGGTAAATTTAACCTCGTCATGGTTGCTCCGAGTGATGTTTTGACTGAAGTTCCTCTCGCCAACTCCTCTAAGTTTGTACCTAACTTATAAAGTGAAGGTTCTTTATGGCACACAAAAAAAATACAAATAACAGAACAATAACTTATTATAATCTAAAATTGATTTTTAATCTTTCTTTTACTACTAAATAAGTAACTACAATATTTTCAAGTTACTAAGTACTCGTTCAAATGTGAAGATGATAAAGATATACATATTTTACTAGGTATTTCTTAAATACCTATTTAAAGCTCCATCCTATTCACGTTAGCAGAGCTGTGAACTAATTGCGTCTATTTAACGCTACGGGCCTACTGACCTACTTTTGTCAATGGTAAATTTTAAATCTAAACGAATTTTCTTATTTCCTTTCCTTTTATAGACATACGTGTGTTTTTGACTTTTATATATTTTTTTCATATTTCTGTCTCCCAGCAAATTACAGTATTTTTTTATGGTAAAAGCATGGCAAACGTGCGTACGGGTCACCTGATAGTAATTGATCATCGCCGCCCACGACCAATGCCATGCGTGTCGCCATTGCTGGCGGCGTGACTCTCCCACTCGTACTTTAGTCGCCTCTTACGACACCACCAGTACCAGGGTGATCCTATTCTAAGCCGGGAACACACGGCTAAAAACGAGCTGTCTGTCTTGGCTGTCTTTGAAATGAGAACAAAGCATTTTAAATTTAAATATTCTAATACAATGTTTTAACTGTTGATTTTCAAAATGTCTCATAAAGATAGCTGGAACTCCATAATACTTCATCAAACGTTAATGCACTCTCATATATTAATACTAATAAACGACAGTACTCAATAAACATGTGAAACAATTACATGTAAATCATTAATTAATTCAATAATTAATACTAAAACTTCTTAAAATCGATAGACCACAATTTAGTTTTAGAAAAACTAGTAGCTTGTTAGTTAGGCACACTACACTCGAACTTACTTAGATTTTAAATATAAATATTTCTATGAATATAATTTGATATCATCTGATGTAATTAAACAAAGTAATCGGAGCAGAGAGAATATTTATTGCTGAGTAACATTATTAACAAATAATAATATTTATTGACGGACTCGTCCAAAGGTTTATTATAGATATTTAATGATACCGCCGACCACGTTGGTTTCATTTATACGGATCAATGTATGTCACAGCCGTATATTTATACCCGTAAACACAGTGAACACGTTACAAGCACAGTTATATTAATTTTATACACGAATTAGTGGTGGTGAACTGTAATATCCATATATGATTATGAGTGTATTGCTATAGTGATTGACTTTTTCTTACGTTTCATTTTATAATGTAACTGTATAGAAGAGACGGCCGGACGGAGAAGAAGGAAGAGATATAAATAATTTATCCACCCAGAATCTGAATAATAAATAGTGCTTTAATAATATTAAATTTAAAAGAAACTCCAACAATGTCAATGACAGATAAGCTTAAAAGAAACAATCGAAGTTTCGATATTAGAAACGCGCAGGTTTGGCGATATATTGCAATAGCAATAGTATAAGTAACTAACAATAAATAAAGTATAGAAATCCAACCAGTGACCGATTATATTATTTAAATGCAAATTACAATTGTTAGAATATTTAAGTATATAGTTACGTGTGTCTCTAACATACGATCCATGAAAAGAAATCAAACAAAAAATTATTCAGAATTCAAAATATAGTCAATCCTAAATGAATAAAGGCGATTTATATACGAAGCTTTACGAAGCTCACCAAACATTGCTGTGCTGTCAACATTTTAAACGCAATCGTAAGTGAATTCATTTCATTAAATATCTGTGTAATTCAAGCTGACAAAGCCGCGAGCGGTCGTTAGTAACAAATGTAACATTTTGATGATCATGATGATGATGATCACGTCTAATTGGTTATCTGTGACAATAACTTAGTTAAGATTGAAACAAGTCTGTACAGTAAATTACATTAAGCTAGAAGTTAATTAGCAAATGACTTTATTAAATATTAATATTTGCTAAAATTGGGATTCCAACGTTTTAAATGATGAATAGTTTAACTTGAGAAAATTCATGTTACAAAGGATTCTCAAAATATTTATATTCATGAACTCCGGTCCAGACGTTGGAAAAGTACATAAATATTAGGAAATGATCCAAATTAGTACAACTAGTTATAAAAACTACGATCTTATGTACAACAAAAAGTAAGACATTTTTCTTATAAAATATTACTCAAGCGTTACTAAAGCGTGAACAGATGCACATTTAAAGGAAATAATTTTAAGAAACTTGTCAAAATTTCATTCGAACTAAGAAGCTGTACAAAGTTGCCTTTCAAAGTGGATGGAAGATCCATTAACTGTTCGTGGTTAAATTTACTCTGAGATGAGATTTTAATTCCACTTTCATAAAGATGAGTTTATAAATTTAGTTCATCTGTTGGTGCCCTAAGGTAAAGAATTTACAAAACTGATGCTGCTTTACACGGAAAAGTGCAAAACAAGATTTGTATATCTTTCAACCGCTTCACTTTGCATTTACGTTAAAATCGTGCTAATATTATAAAATTGAATGTAAGTTTGTTTGTTACGCTTTTACGCCAAAACTGTTCAACCAATTATTAGGGATCTTCGTATCACATGCTCTTAGAGATATTAAAAGGAACATAAGATATAAAGTTTATATTATCGCTTATGTTATGTTATTGGCTATAAATAAAAAGTTTAAGCAAGCGAAACCGCATTTAAGTCTCTTGTACATTTATAAAAACAAAAATGTTTTCATGAATTCGAGGGCGAAGCCAAGAGCGGATCGCTATACATATAATTGTTTCTTACAATATGGCTTATCTTACTGTGATCGTACTTGAAAATATTAGGTGGTTGAATATTTGTGTTAACTGGTGTGATGAACGATCTTAAATATATTTAAAAACATCTATCAAAAAAAAATTGAATAGCTAAACTACACTCGTCAAAATGAACCGTCATATGATCTAGATATCATGGTAGTTACGCGGATGAAGAAGAATTTGTTAAAGTCAAAAGCATTACTTAAACAATTTATAAACTAGAATGTTAAAATATGCACAGAGCGCAGCAGTAGTGCATTTTACCGCATTATACACAGTTAATTAAAGGGCGACCCGTTTTATCAAAAGCAAAGTTTTAGCAAACTCGTCACAATTTCATTAAAGGCTTAAGCGAAATTAGCATTTTAGGATCGATTTAAAACCCATTAACTATTCACGCTTTAAATTTATCTGAAATCAACTTTTAATTCGACACTTCCAACAATTTCATTTGTTAAATTTCATAATATGACCCAGTTTATAATGCCAAAAAGATAAGAGATTTTAAAAATATATTTTTAAATTGAGGCCGCTGTGGCGCAAGAGCAATGAGCCTGAACTGTAAAAACGACAGTCGTAGTTTCATTTCCCATTTGGTGGGATGAATTCCTCGTCCTGGTGAAAAAACAAGGAGCGACGTTTAGTACGGCCGTTTAGTCAACAGTACCTTTACCTACCTTTCATGTTTAAGCTACTCAATTCAACTAACTATCATGGAACTTAGTGATCATATTCTCAGAGATATTAGAAAGGATATATGATATTTTTTATTTACAATTAAATATTTAAAGAAAATTTTAATATATATAATAATTTGGATATTACATAATAAGTTTAAGCGGGCGAGGGCGAGTTTAAGTATCTAGTACATAATATGCCAAAACACGCGGGCGGAGCCGCGAACTTAATGTACTTATAACATTTTATATTAGATCTAAGTAATTTATAGCGTTCTTTTGTACAACTTATAATAGAGAAATTTCATCAAGCAGTTTATTTTCAGGAACCAGTTAGGGCACGTCAGCGCAATCACTTGTTCATACATAACCTGATTACCCCTATCGAGTGGCTTTGATGTGTAATCCCGATTGTAATGTCCTGAGTTTATTCGAAATGTTGCTTGTGTAAGACAATTGTCAGTGTGACGGTATTTTACAGAAAATAAAATAATAATACCCACATAATTATTTATAACAGGTGAGGGAACGGCTATAAAAAGTGACGTTTTTGATGGATTGAGTAAATCTAAGACGGTGCTTAAGTATTTAAAATCAGTGTCAGTGCTGAAACTATGCGGTAAAAATCATGCATAAGTGTAGTGTCATATAGAAACAGTGTAAAGTGTGCGGTGTAAAGTGTACGAATCGTGTAAAATGTGAAAAAGGAACAATAAATTGAGGTTATTAAGCACTATCTTATACTTTTCTCCACATGACATGTTAACGCTTGTTAGAACTGTTAGAAATACGCACGAACAAATGGGCTCACACCGATTGATCGCATGAACTAACTGATTTATAATTATACGAGCTAGTTCTAAACATTCAACAGCTCTAATACTTTGATTGAATAAATAGCTTAGTTATGTACATGAGATATTTATATCTACACGTAATATCTCCACAATTTAGCAGAAAGTGGGGAACGGAGTGTCTTAACACTAGATTCCCTCTGTCTGCAGGATACAACGTGAAGCTGATAAGGTAAGATATATATTTATTTTTATTGTTTAACAAATGTATGCAAATATAAGTTTTTACTACAGGTGAATATTATTATCATAGATTGCAGCATCATGTTATGTTTGTAATTGTCTAAATTTCTTTTATCAAGATGTATCTCGTAGTATGATTGTGATATGTAGTAGTAGGATCAGTGTCTACAGAGTTCCCTACCAATAATAATCATGATCTCAAAATATGTAGAATATATAAAATAAAGTAAAGAGTTTTCTAATTTATTTAATAAACAATTATATGTAAGGCCATTATATAAATGATGCAGTGGCTTTTATTAATACAACGTTTGCCCTTTTATAAGTAGACGTGTGATTGAGAATTAATTCTATGAATGACCGGGAGTCATTCATTGCCTGATTAAATTTAAAGTGGACTCGGATATCGAATTCGATATAGCATACGGGTTAAGCCTTCGCATTGATATCGATTATCTTTCGTAAAGTGAATTATTGATCTGATCCAATTAAAGTTTCATGATTAAATAAATAAGTAAAATTTACTGGAGCAAATTACATATATTACTACAAAAATTGACTTAGATTTTCAGACGACTTTACATTTATTGAACTAATTTTAAATATTATATTTATAAAGTTTTGTTGCTCTTCATAACTACTATAGTAGTAGACTGATTTCGTTCAGTGTTTTCGTTTACATAACCTTTCAAAGTTATACAATGAAATTGAAAACTGTCAAGTGTATATTTTCATTATTATCTTATTTTCACAAATATATTTTGTTACTATGAAGGAGAAAATAGATTTCGGTTGTTTTCCATACATACCAGGGTAGACAGAAGAAATCTTATGTAAAGACATTCCGTTCTGCATCGCCGAATTTTACAGGCTTTGCGTGTTAAATCACGGAAATGAACGCCACGCTTTTGGCTTGGTACCAGAGTAAAGAAATGAAAATATAAATAAATAATCATTCAGTTAGTTTAACTAAACATTGAATACACAGGTAGTGGAAGGTCGAGTCGTGGGCTCTTTGACCTCGCCGCCTCGTTCACGTCTCCTTAATTTCTTTGAGAGTTGATTGAGCGCAGCACTTTACGTGCATACAAAAACGTCTGCACTGAACTCTTGGGGATTTAGTTTACCAAAGAAGCTCTACACATATAGGCAACTTTCCAGAAGAAAAAATGGCGATTACGTAACCTTTTTTTAAAATAATTTTTTTTTTTCATCTGAAATCTGTAGATAGTCTAAAGCTATTTACTAACAACCTGTTGTTGCTTAATCTAAAAAAGTAGTATATAGTAGTAATTTGACCAATATGTCGAATTTGTAAACTTATTTACGTAATATATTTGAACTTTTAACCTAATATGTCTATTAATATATGATGGTCCATCCGTAATGTATCCATCATAAATTATGATGGACAGCATAAGACTCAGTGAATTTTATAAGAGTCCGAGGAACAAAATTATAACTTAAAAAAAACTGTAGTCTACTTTGCTTATGAAGTAAAATTTGCTTTAAATATTAAAATGTGGGTAATTACATCATGGTATGGGCTTAAAATAAAAAAATACACATAAGTTTAACTTTAATCTTGACCAGCACGGCAGTAAATTGACCAGCAAAAGGAATAATAGTTGTGGGTTCCATCTCCATTGGGGGCAATAATTTATTTCCCATACGCAACTCCAATATGATCAGCAGAGTTAAGTTACGCTACTTTAAGTAAAGATAGGCTTGTAGCGAAGTATCTTAAGAGTAGATTCTGTCTGCACACACTACGATCCAACGATATACAAAAGAATGGGACGGCTTATAAGATGAAAAATTTCATTTACCATCTTTACCAGTTAGAAAGCTGGAAGAAATTATATTCTGCAGTCGTACCATAGATCTTAATTTGTATTGACTATATATATTAGTTTAATTTATTATAGATTAAAATTATCAAATTATTTTATGTCTGTATAATATTATTATTTAGGTCGTTATATGTTTTGCATGTTTTGATCCTTATTTTTAATATCTTTTTATCCGAGTACTTAGCGGCACACTTTGTCCCTCTAAGCCACTACCAGCCTCATACGTCGTAACATTTGACTAGTTAAGTTTTCAATCTCCACTCAAGGATATGAATTATTTATTTAAATGTATATTTTCATTTCCTGTCTCTGGTGTCGAGACAAAAAGCGCGGCGTTGAATTCTGCCATTAAACACACAATGCCCCCATATTTCGGCAGAAAGTGGTAACGGAGTGTCTTAACACTAGGTATTCCGTACTGTGCAACAATACAGCGTACAGCTGATTTAATTTTATTTGATATTTTTAAAAGTATCGTTATTTTGGAAGAAAGTAGGCTGAAGTCGTACCTTACATTCTTTCAAAATAACAATACATTGGCCTAATCTTCGCGCTTATTATCCTGTTATCATTTAAATATATATTAAATAAGTAATTTCCTCGAGTGCCTCGCGCTTAGACACACAATCTTGCACTTTTTTTTATTAATGTTAAAATAGATTTAAAGTTTTAATTTAAGGCAGCGGCTATTGGCAAGATTAAGAGAATTTACTAGAGATTAAGCAGATACTACCTAACTAAATCATGCAAAAATATTTGTAACTAACTGGGAGCACTTTGCAGATAAAAGCTCTTAATCCGATAATAATATGAAATGAAACAAAACAAGAGTTCTAAAGGTGGCTATAAGATCTTTTCATTTAATAAATACACCATTATCTCGCTCTAGAGTAAATAGAGAAATAGAAAATCATTTGTTTAAAAGCAACGGCCGCATCTGGTGTTTGTTTCATTATGTTGGCTTAATTTAATAATGTCAGTACGACCGTCTGTTGCAAGTTTTTCGGTTTCCATCCGTAGTTCTGCCCGCCCGTAATCTAGTATGCTACGAGACTAGATTAACTTGGCGTCGAAATTAAATACATTATCTGTTTTATTTGATTTTAAGTCTAGTAAATATTGTAAATATGTATTATTTTCATTAAGAAATAAATGTTTCATTTTTAAATATAAAAGACATGAACAAGACGACGGTGAGACAAGAGTCCAATCTATCAGCGGCTAGGGCTCCAGAGTGAGGAATCTCCTCAATTTACGCGCCGTCACAAACTGCATCGAAACTTGATTTAAATGTATATTTGTAAATAGAAATTAGAATTTTATAAAAAATGCTAAATAGTGCCTCGACAAGTTTATAAAAAGTATGATTCGTCAATTTTCTAAAGTTGAACGCGTAAAATGATTGGGAAGCACCTTAACTTAAAATTTTAAATTTTATCATAAATTTTCTTACCCGGAAGCTTAGTCATTTTCTTTGACGAAAATTTCTGGATATTTGTTACTGTCAGTTTTGTGTGATGAGTTTGCAAAATATCACGGGTGAGGTGAGGATAGAATATGATAACAGACTTTCAATGGTTTAATGTTCAATAATATTTTTAGAATATATCACAGTACGGCATCATATATACATATAATGTTTAACCTAAAAATATAAAAAAAGTCAGGAGTTTTAATAAAAATAATGTTTTCGTCACAGATTTTCTTTCATTTTATTGCTTTCCTGCCTACGTTTTCACAATGAATATAAAAATGTATATGTAAGTAGAAGAAGAAGAATATGTAATTGTGATAAAAACCTAATTATAATAGAACCACGACTGCGTGGTACAATGGCACAAGGTGTGACTGTAAGCCCGACTGGTTTTAAATAAATAAATTTATATTTCCATTTCTTCACTCTGGTGTCGAGGCAAAGCGCAGCGATATGTTCTGCCACTCAACATGCAATGCCTCCAAAATTTAGCAAAAAGTGGGAAACGGAGTGTCTTAACGTTAGGTTCCCTTTGTCTACCCTGCTGTGTGCGGGATACAGCGTGAAGCTGATTTATTAATTTATTTACTCAATTATTTCAAACAATAACTATGAAATAAAGATAACAATATTAACACCGCAAAATTAAAGTCATTATTTAAATAAGCCATATTTCACATGTCGAGAAAATTTTATCGAAAATCTATATGACATGAACTCAACCACCCGTTGTATGCTTGATTGACATTTAATTAATGTTTCGATGCGCTGTACTCGCATCTTTCGTATCGTTGAACTTTGTATACATTAACTATAATGAAAACTGGATAATCCAGTGCCTCTCCTGTGGAGCTAAAATACACATTCGCCATCATTGGTATGTTTTTTTTTTGTTTAAAAGTAGCCATTGTACTGTATCTTGATTATTTTTTGTGTTCCGTATCTCAAAAGGTAAAAACAGAACCCTTATAAGATCACTCTGTTCTATGTCAAGACAAATTATCTCATGATCTTGTGAAGGTATTAAGTTGTAATTAATATTATATATTCCAAACTTATGCCCGTGAACGCTGGTGTTCCCCAAGGCTGCGTGCTGTCCCCTACGCTGTTTCTTCTTCATATAAATGACATGTTAGAGGATTCTAGCATTCATTGCTATGCGGATGATAGCACGGTGGACGCTGTTTACT
>DWGR01000115.1:0-33068 GCA_018247715.1 Heliconius burneyi
TACACAGCTCATTGGATCCCTATAATAAATAATAAACCATTTCGAGTGAGAATTAACTAACAACCGTCGCTTTTACGGCCACACGATTGTACCACTACCCCTCCGAGGCCGACGGCCTCATATATCTTCGAAAGAAACGATAATAAAAAAGGATAAACATGAGATCTTTATTAATTTTAGCATTTGTATTATTTGTATAAAAGACAGAGCGGCCATTTCTCCAAAACACCAAACAGAAAGGTTTGTATCCGATTCCCCTGTGATAAAAACTAATTTCCGCGCGACAACGTTTTTGTATTGACAGCAGGTATTGGATTTTGGTTGAAACAAATAGATTCTGTTGCATATATTCATAAACCATGTTCAACAACATCTGCGCTATTTGCTATCCACTCAATATCACAAGTTATGTGCGAATACGAGGACGAATATATATGTACAAATGTAGGCCTATAGCACGATCAAATACGATGCTTTTTTTCAGTTTCATGCTGTATTTCATATAGCAGTATAATATAGGCATAGGGAGCCTCGTGTTAAGACACTCCGCTCCCCAATTCCCGTTGAGTTCTGGCACTGCGTGTGGCACAACTCATCTCGGAGCTTTTCCTCGACACTATAGCGAAGAAAATATTGAAGGAAGTCAAACTCACAACCTTGAGCCCGTACGTCATGTCTGGCTACGTACGCATATAAGCTATTTAATTTGATTATATGTCCATTGAGTTTAATGTGCTGATTTTAATAATTTATTAAAAAACGTGAATTATCTTCTGCGTAATTTACTAATTAACCAAATTCAAAATTCAAAAGCCTTGAGCTCAACAAAAAAAAATACATTTTAGGACAAAATTTAATATATGTATGTACTTTCAAAAGAAAATATCTTTTATCTTTACACATTTGTCATATGTTGCTGAGAGTTCCTAGTGTTTAAGCACTTAACTGTCCATTCTACAGTGTTTTTAAAATACTCGCCTGTTGGTTAGATAACTTCGACACGCTTTGATTAATCCTACCAAGAAAAAAATGTAAATTTATAATAACCCTCAAACTGGAATAGCACTAACTAATAAATTACTTTTGAAACAGTTATTTTAAGAGATGTCATATCAGCTATATAAAATTTCGCACTTTCTTATTTTTTCATTTATTTCTTGAATCTTTATCATATCAAATAATATTAAAATATAAATAATGAAACGTTCCTTATCTAAGTAAGATTAATGATGTGTCGCGGGGATTTACTGTTAACCTTCTAAAACATAAACAGTAAGAACCTTTTAAAAACATATAAAGCTGCTTAAATAGGTCGATGTGTGTGCGGTGAGCACATTGATGTAACGTCTCTTGTCCCGTACATTTCATATAACTGCTTCACATTGTATTTCTTTAGCGTCTAAAGGTCTAAGTTTGCTAAGTATTCAGTCTTCTCATAAATATGTATATGTTTTCCGTTTTCTTAAAACGAATCCTAAGAGAGAAAATCTTTGGTACTTGCATTATTATATACTGCCGGCCAAAAGTTTGAGACCACCTAAGTCAATGAAGGAAAATGAAATAAAACTCAAATTTAAAACTAAGAGGTTCAATTATTCATAAAAATATATATTAATTAATTTCGTTAAGAACCCTCCCTTGCATTTGATTACTTTTTTACTAGTCTCGGCATACGAGCAATCAATTTGTGTGTGTGAATACCTCAGTAATTCACTTATCTTATACATTGCGAAATTTAGTGTCATACTTGTCACCAGCATTGCAGTAGCTTTAGATAAGTTTTGCTAATAAATTATACGACGCTATTGCCACCGAATGTGCACTTATGAGGATGTCATTTGCATGCATACAAAGTCTCGTAGCACCACAAACCTGACGTAATGCATGCACATGTACGAACAAGAGAAGCATGTAACCTTTAGTATACAGTTACTATAGTATTAAATTTAATTTGAGGCCAGTCGTGGCAGAGGGGCACAAAGTGTGACTGTCACATTGACTGGTTGTGGGTCCGACCCTCACTCGAGGAAATGAACTATTAATAAAAAATTATATGTACATTTCTTCGTTCTGGTGTCGAGGCAAAGCGCAGCGTTGAGTTCGGCCACTCAACATCTCACCATCGGCCACTTAATATGTCTTTAGAATTCCACGCAAAGCGAGGAACGAAAGTGTCTTAATGGAAACTGAATGTCTTAAGACTAGGTACCTAGGTTCCCTCTGCCTACCCTACTTTGCGCGGAATACAGGTTCAGGCAGGAACTATCATCAGGTTGTTAGCGATCAAACAAATGAAACGCTTCACAGCATTCAGTGCTTAGATTAACATGCTGAGTGTGTGATTACTTTGTTGATTAATAGTGATACGTGAGCTGCAACACTGTTTATTCTGCTTTGTTGTAATTACTGAAACCGTATCCGTAGTAGTACGGCTTAGCTTATTTACTTAAAACGCTATCTATTATTTGTATATATATATGGTTTTGTGGCTTAGTAAATAGTTACAGAATTAACTCAAACACAATATTTTTTAATTGTATTGTAATATAACTTATATTTTATATAATTTTAAATATTTTTTTTCTTTTTGTTAAGAAACTCCCTACTTACCGCCGAATTTTCGAGACAGGCATATTGAGTGTGGAATTCAATGCCTCGCTTTTGTACAATAATAATTCATTACCCCGACTACGAATCGAACCCACAACCGTCGTTCGCACCCCTATGCCACGACGGCTTCATTATTACCATATTACTGATTATTTTAATTTTACTTTTATCTATTAATAACACAAAAAAGATTATATTCATAATTCTGTTAAAAAAGAGGCTGAAAATTCATGTATAATTTATAACTATATAAATCTTATACAAATCGAAACGTTAAACGGAGGATGAATGAAGGACGGTTGCTTAATGATAGGGTCACGATATCTTTTGGATACGGAAGTAAATCTAATGTGTAACTTGTAAATAATTCGCATCACATTGAAAATGTAATAAGGAAACAAACATGCACAGATTTAAGAAAAAATGCGCTTCACGCTGTATCCCGCATACAGCAGGGTAGGAAGAGGGAAATTAGTGTTAGGATACTCCGTTCCCGACTTTCTACCGTATTCTTTTAATATATTACTAAAATATTATGTATATTTTTTTATAATTTTTTTATCAAAATTAAATGAGAAAAAACAATTATTAGGTTCAGGTTTTGCACCCACCAGGCTAAAAATAGACTTTATATTTATAATATTCCTTTCTTAATTTTCGCTCGTATTCGATATATTGCGTGTTGAGTGGCGGAACTGAACGACTAACTTTGTCTACCAGAGCGGGTAAATTGAAGACAATTCTTTCCCCCAAATGGGATTCAAATCTTAAACAACCTCTCTACACCACGGTGGTCTTAATTGTAATGTAGCAATTAAAAATTTTCTAAAATAATAAAATTGTACGAGAATGCTCTTCAGAGAATCGGTTACGTAACAGACATTCGCTTCGTATTTCAATTCGAGAGCACTTCAAGTTTTGTTTGCGCACCTCTTGTCCCAAATGCGAGGACCAAGTCCTCTACGGATGACGAAGACAACTCTAGTTGTAGTGGACTAGTAGGTATTCAGTATAGTGGTTAATCTCATTTAATTGATCTTACTTATTTTAATGATATCATTAGCAATAACATCATTATATAAAGCTATAGCCTATACACACCATGTATGAAACTGAAGTCTACCCTCAATATTCAGAAGACAAATATTTTAATATTTTAAGAAGCCTCAAAATATTATTTACTTAAGAAAAAAATATTTTAACAAATTTATATATAATTTGTAGCGTAGAGTGTATTCGTAGCGGGAATCTAATTTTGATCATTTATAGAAAATGCCCTGCCGCCATCCGGTCCCTACTCTCCACCCAACTTAACATGCATACATAATGACATTCAGCGCGACTCCAACGCGGCTAGGAACAGTTTGTTCTCAACTTTTGTTTATCTGCTAAATGAGGTTGGTTCAAATTGAGCAAGTGTGGCTTGCTCGTATGTAAATTACCCTGACATTTTATGTGTAAAATTTTGTACATAAAGATTATACAATATTATATTAAATTTAATTAAAACGATATTTTCCTATCTATAAACAACTAGCTCAAACCAAAGGCTTCGCCCCCGTGGTCATGGAGAGATAATTGAAAAGTTGTGAATGGCACGGGATGACATTTAAAGTGCCCGAGGTAACTTAAGCCGCAGGTACAGGAGGAGTATAAAAAAAAAAATAATATGATATAACCAAAAAAATAATATGAAATAATATGATATGACCTTCCTCGATAAATGGCCTATCCAATAACATATATAAAAAAACTAACTTCTTCAATTTCTTAGTTTTTAGTTAGTAGTTCCTGAGACTATCTTGTTCAAACAAACACTTCAATTTTATAATATGAAGGATAATAAAAATATCAGCTTCACTGTATGCCGCACGTACCGGGGTAGGCAGTGGACCTAGTGTTTATATACTGCGTTCCTCACTTTCCGCCGAATTTTCCCAGGTATGGCCTGTTGAGTGGCGGCACTCAACACCGCGCTTTGCCTTGACACCCAATTGCTCTCAAATGGCCTCATTACCCAAAACTAAGAAAGTAAAATGTATTATTATATTAATATTTATAGCTGACGTTTTTTTATTTATTTTGACTAAACTAATGTAAATAATCAAACTTTTTGATTGTCTTACAAAGTACCTTTGGTATGTCCGTCGAGTCTCGCCTGAGAACGATTAAAGATCCTTCTCTTATACAGAGTTTGTTTTCACTAAAGGCATTAGTGCGTGACTCGATAGCAAATTATATTTCGATAGGATTATCAAACTTAAACTTTCTAAGAAGTCGACGTGCCGTGAAATTGTTGCCTTAACTCTAATTGGTTCTGTGAGATCTCTCTGTACTAATAGATACTTCATTACTACGGTCTGCAAGATGAGAACTTGCTGGCAGATCAAGATAAGATTTAGTAACTGTAGGTATATAGGTAGCCACGCTAGGAGAACAACTATCTTCTATCTATACTAATATGGTATAGATAGAAGAAAAGTAATATAGACTGAAAAATCAGTAATTGAGGTGACTATTCAATTAAATTTTTCCGTATAATATTTGTTATAGCTATGATAAAACGCTATAATAAATATATGTTTTATATTTAGATGATATAGAGATTAAGTAAAAAAAAAAACAAATAACGGCAATGTGATGGTGAAACGTTAAAGGAAATTACTTTTTTTTTGTTACTTCACGCTGTTTTCGCATATAGCAGAGTACGTAAAGGGAACCTAGTGTTAAGGTACTCCGCCCAATTTTGGAGAAACTACGAGTTGAATGGCGAAATACAAGAAATTGAAAATTCATTCCTCCGAGTGGATGTTGAACTCACAGCTGTCACGTCTGTAGTCACAGCCTGTGCCACTGCGCCATGATTCCTTAAATTAATTGTTGTGACTTCACCAGCATATTAAGTTTCAATATGAGTTAATTGATTCCTTTATAAAAAATTTCGAATTAGTCTCGCTTCTGGTTGTGTTGAAAAATATTTGGTAGCGTTCCAATAACCTTCTATTAGCACTGGCTGCCTATCGCTTGTTCACTAACGAATTGAACAAAATTGTATTGCAATTTTTTTTGCTTTTACATTGTCTTCATATATTCTGGTTAAAATAACATTTTTATAAATAATATAAATGTGTTTATGTTGAATTGGTATATATATATACACAAATAGGTATATGTCGTCCCTTAATAATCTTATATTTGGAAACATTTCTATTTATTATTTTGATCTTTTTTTTTCTTTTTTTTTAAATATTTTTAGTGTAATGATTCATCTCGCAATGCTTGGTAAGTGGATAGCAAGTGTAAAATCTTTTCGCCCGAATTCGAGATACTGTGTTGACTTTATGTTGCCGCTTTTGTATTACTATTACAGAAAGAAAGTGGGGAAGAGAGTATCTCAATTCTGGGTTCCCTCTGCTTCAGCGTGGCATTTGATTTTTATTATCATAATATTATTTCCTTTGTATTATCATATAAATACAACAAGAACAAGGTTAATCCGCAGCTATGATGTTCATATAAAAACATATTGATCTAAACGGATTGCTGCTAAACTCTACTCGTCCTTAGATTGTTTTCTATTTTTTTGTCGATACCAATTATGGATAAATAAACGATAATATTGATGTGTTATCATCAGCAAATAAACGAAGTGAATGTGTGAAGCTTCTCTAATAAAAAGTTACTTTATTAATATCGATTTCATTCGACAGCAATACGCAGTGCTAATAAAATAACGCCGTTTGCATAATTTTGGTACTAAAAATAAAGTTTAATACACCTGAAATTTTTCTTATATAATTTCCATTTATTTGCCCTGGCACCAATGCAAATTTCCGGCGTTAAGTTCCGCCACTCAACACGCAATGCCTTATGATTATTAAATAATTAATTATGTAATTCTTGCGGGCGAAGACGTGAGCCGGTCGCTATTACTAAATATATGCGAATAATCCGGTAAAGAGCTTTATTTAAAATGTAGAGCGTGATATTTTTAATATTAAAGATAAGAAAAAGTAAGATTAGAATACAATGTAGTATATGTATATACGTTCTAGATATAGCACTCAGCCACGAGGTGCAAAAGCAAACCTTAGAGTGGACTCAGCTTAAATTGAAATGGGTCGAACCGTGTGTGCGCTACGTGGTCGACCTACCAAACTGAAAAATATTTCATTGCTCGCGATTGTAATTTTTGTCTATTGTTAGATGCGCTCTTAAACTTTTATTTTTAAGATGAAGACGGATTCTGGTACCTACTCAAATCAATGGATATAATTCTTCAATTTTCTGTATCTGTCAGCCACCTACAAGCGGGAACAACAGATACTAGATTAGAATTAAATACAATGCGTATAAAAAAAGAAAATTAATTGACAGTGAAATGAGATCGTACTAACTGTCTCGTTTTACGATATTAATACATACATTATAATTTTAATTAATTTTTTAAATTAAATTAAATTTTAATTTGATACATAAATTAAATAAAAATAACGAACATATAAAAAATATTTCTATAAATGCTTAACAAAAATACACATATTTTATTAAAAAATCATACATTTAACAACCACAGATATGAAGAAGCGTAGCTTTGATCTAAATGTAGACCTAACCTAAGGAACTAAGTAAATTAACGTTACTCGTATATTTCAACGTTCACCTTGCGTCTGAAATCGCATCTCACGTAACGAGCTCGCATTGTATTTCTTTGTACACACGTTTGTCGTTCCTACTCTAAGTAGTTTTTAAAGATCTAGGTAGGTATAGTGAAATATGAGATGTAACGTATCTTGCCGGAAAACATAAATTATGTTATATATCACCACAATGTACTCGTATAGTGCATTTAGTTTTGTGTTTACAATTTAAGAAATTCGAAAAGAGGCGATCGTGGCACAGCGGCACAAGTGTGTGACTGAAAAGCGGCGGTTGTGGGTTCGATCCCCACTCGAGGAAGATAAATATTTTTACTTTTATATTTTCATTTCTTCGCTGTGGTGTCTAGGCAATGCGTGGCGTTGAGTTCTGACACTCAACACACAATGCATCCAGAATTCGTCTTAAAATGGGGAACAGAGTGTCTTAACACTAGGTTCCCTCTGCCTACCCTGCTGTGTGCGGGATACAGCGTCAAGCTGATTTATTTTTTATAAAATATCATTATTTTTTTAGCTTCATTATGTTCGGGAGGTGAAATATTGAAATTAATTCAAAATCCTATATTCCATAATTATACTCTTAAATATTGAATTGGTATTATTTATTCGTTAAATCATTATATTACTTTACTACATTGTTTTTATATTCTTTACACTTTACTCACATTTTGATCACGAAGTAGTGTGTTTTATTGGCAGTATTGTCATTCAACCTTAACACTCACGTCACCTCAAGCCAAATAAATTGCAAGAATTTTCTCAATGGCTTCACTCGTTTATCTTCGTTACGAGTCAACTAATCTTAAATGAACTTTACAGTTGGAGACCTTCTTACTGTAATCGCCACGGTTTTGAGTTCGATTCCCACTTGGAAAAATAAAGGGAATCAAAATTAATAGGATACTTCCGGTTAACTGAGCAAGAATTATAAAATTTGGATGCCAGCACATTTTTGGTTAAATCCTAAACAATAATAGCCTTAAAGGCGACGTTAAATTTGGTTTTAAAGTTGCTAGTTCAGGTGTAGCAATGTTCCCAATTTTTGCACGGAACCCTCGGTGGAGGGGGATCCTCCACCCGCACTTTTTACTTAAACTTTAGATTTTTGTCGCGTGACTCAGTACAGATGACAAAATAATCATAAATCAGATAAAATAAAAAATTTCTGTAATTCTGATCTTACGTGGAGGACATACATATGTGAAGCAGATGTCACTGATATGAATAAAGCAATGGTATGATGATAGGAAACCTTATTAAAACCCTTATGGATTCTGTATATACATATGTATGTTTTGTAATTTAAACTTCTTGAAAATACAAAAGAAAGAAACTCTGTTTATTTTTGGGTTTCCCATTACAATACTTTATTTATTGAGTCATATGAAAACTTCGTCGTTCTATCATAGCCATGGAAACAATAAAACTGAATTTATGAAGCCTACTTTTACTGCGTGATATATGAGCTATCTGTATTTATGTCGCCATATTTTTGATATAAAACAAAAACGGGTTTTTGGATAATACAAAAATAAAAAAATAATATAATATAAAAGAACTATCGATCATTTGTAATCTTTTTCAAACTTGTCACCTAAGATATTTGTACAATCTTGCAGTGAAATATATTTTTCACAAGTGTCAAAAATACGTAATAAATATTTATATTTTCATATAAAATATCTATCTTAAAATATTTTTCCCAAAGAAACCGCTTACTGCTGTTTTCCTATAGTATTATTGAATTGAAATGTAACACTCTACCAGCACAGCAACTCGTTAACTTTTTAGAGAAATATCGTGAAGTCGGTATTACTTTGTAAACATATAAAAACAGCTTAAGTGCTAGTCGGACTCGCCCACTGAGGGTTCCAAACTAATTTCAGTATTGTAGGAAAATAGTAAGTACATTTTATACAAGTTGTTACACAAACAAACTTAAGTTTACGGGCGTATGCGCTCATTTTGTATGAATTGAACAACAATTATAAGTTTTTAATAGCTTATATCTGTAATATAAATCTCTATTTTTCGGATTTTTTCTTTTACTGCACTTTCACTTCTTACCAAATTTCTTGACTGTTGTATGTCCACAGGAAGTCTCGTATAAGTTTCAAATACGGCAAATTAATACAAATTGCAGCAAAAACATTATATAGCAGCTCGTGTCTTTGTATTTTGTTGACTAAGAAGACTTCTATGGCTGAAGCAATCGTACACCTGAATATTTGATATTAATTTCAGCTTGATATTCCACACCATCATGACAAACGGACAGACGGATAATGAAGCAATTCTACAAGGGTTACGTTATTTCTTTTGAGTCACGGAACCCAAAAATAATACGCTATTGTGGTGCAATGGGTTTCCGACTAACTAAACAACCTGGTGTTAGGACATTTCTGATCCACACTTTCTGCTGAATTCTTAAGGCATTGCGTGTTAAGTAGCGGTACTCAACGCCATGGTGTACCTCGTTACCAAAGTGTAAAATTGAAAATTCGAACATTAATCTATTTAAAAATAACATTTATTAAATGCTTATACTGAAAATATATATAGATATTTTCAAGATTCAGTATGCCACATGTACGTGGGTATTTAATTGAGAGGTTCACATCATTTAATTGACTTTCATGTCAAACGATATCTCTATTAGATAACACAGTTTGAGTAAACGTATGTAACAAGATATTATACATTAATTGGCGGAATACCCTCATTACTCACCTTGTCACTCAGGCAGGCTTTGGTGTTGTTGGTAGACGGTAATTTAATATTGTTATTATGTTTTGTCAATATATACATATGTACTACATACAGGTTTTCATGATGCAGCAGCACAAGCGAGGGATTATTAACGTGACAGTTGTGGGTTCGATTTCTATTCAGGGAATGAAATATTTAAAATTTTCATTTTTCATTCAACACGCAATGCCTTGAGAATTCGATGAAAAGTGGGAAACGGAAGTGTTGTTTTTTTTTCTCGTTATAACAGGGAAAACATCTGTCCTAATGTCACGTTACTACCATCAACAGTTACGGCTGTACGTGCGTCTTACTTCAGTCAGTGGGCACATCGCCTTTTATATATATACATATATTTCACAGACTTTTTACGTTAATTACATAAAACTTGCGTGTTTGAGTAAATTCTGTAACTCTTCACTAAAACAAAACTCTATATATATTAGACAGCGTTTTAAGTAAATAAGCTAAGCCGAACTACTACGGATACGGTTTCAGTAATTACAGTAAAGCAGAATAAACAGTGTTACAACTCACGTATCACTGTTAAGTAACAAAGTAATCACACACTAAGCATGTTAATCTAAGCACTGAATGCTATAAAGCGTTTCGTTCGTAATATATATTCATGAATATACGTAAATTATATATTGAGATAACGAGGTTTTGCTTCAGTCATCGTGATCTATGTATAAATGGTGTTCCGCGCATAGCAGGGTAGGCAGAGGGAACATAAGAACCTACTCAAGATATCCAATTTCCATTAAGACACTTTCGTTCCTCGTTTTGCGCCGAATTCTAAAGGCATTGCGTGTTGAGTGGCCGAACTCAACGTTGCGCTTTGCCTTGTTAACAGAACGAGTAAATGAAAATATATTTGTTTTCATTTCCTCGAGTGGTAATCGAACCTACAACCTGTTGCGTTTACAGTCACACGCTTATGGCTCCTTAATTTCAAAAGGCAGAAGGAACCTAGTGTTATGACATTCGGTTCCCCAGTTTCCGCTGAATTGTGGAGGCATTGTGAGTTGAGTGGCGTAGCTCAATGGGGCACTTTGCCTCGACACCAGAGCGAAAAAATGTAATATAAAATTTAAGTAATATTTTATTTCCTCGAGTAGGGACCCACAACCAGTCAATTTTACAGTCACACTTACTGTCCCTGCACCACGACTGGCCTCTAATTAAATTTAATAACTACTATATATTACAGGTTACATGCTTCTCTCATATGTACATGTGCATGCATTACATGAGGTTTGTGGTGCTGCGAGACTTTGTATGCATGCAAATGACATTCTCATAAGTGCACATTCGGTGGCAATAGCGTCGTATAATTTGTTAGCAAAACTTATCTAAAGCTACTGCAATGCTAGTTACAAGCCTTACTCTATTTTCCTTTTCCACTTTTCGTTATATTATAAACGTTAATTTCCGAGATATTTCTATTACTTATAAGTTACAAATATCTACGCCTTCCAGACATGTCGGCGGTCGGATGGTGATCGCCAACGTAGCATCCGTCGATACTAGCGTAGCGCATGGCGCACGGTTTTAAACTGTACCCATAAAATAAATACAAATAAAGGGAACCTTTCTTTTTATATAATAAGATGACTCATGAAGACTCATGTACACAATTTTCGTAACATTCAAATATTGGGTACATCGTTCAGAAGTTACATGTTTTACGTAAAAAAGTTAAGAAAAAGAGATAAAATTTTCGTCGGAAGTATCTTCCCGCTCGCGTAAATTAGCACAATTTAACTAATTTGCTCATAAATTTCTTAAACCAACCCTAATATTTAGGGTGAGAATGTCTGCGTGGCCATGAATCTTGTATTTCTGCGACGAAATGTGTAGAATTACGATTCATGAAATGTACTATATTACGGCAGATGTTATTTATACATAAAAAAATGTTTTTTTTTGCGAAGAAGACTTAATATCGATGGTGCGAGTACTAATATTTAAATTTTACATTATGGATGATCGTACCATTGATTCTAAGAACCTTTAAAACTAAGCTTGATAGAAGTTCTGAATTGTGAATGTAGATGAATGAAAATTACGAATGTAGCGAAACCTAGTATTCCTACACATTGTGGTTCGCACTTTTCTGTGTGCTGTTAAATTTTCTTCATAGGATATCATTTGTTTTTAGTTGTAGCTCGTACAAATTATATTAATATTCAAATTTTAAAAATAGTTTACAAATGTAGCAATACAGTACATGTATAATAGTTAACTAGTTAGTACCAAGAAATAATAAGTTCTTTAATTTTCACGATTATTACACATTTTAAATGAAAATGTTTTTGCGGGATTAATCTCGTATATTTGGGATAATATGGCATTAGCGAAATAGAAAGGATAGCTGCCTTGGCTTGAAGTTCCAAACCGCGTATGGCGATACCGGAAGGCTAGGTACAGTCAGTTCATTTAGCAGGAATCCAGGGCAGTACGCGAAACAATTAAAAAATCGTTGGCGGCAGTTTGATGTAATAATCAATTAAAAGACGCATGCCACCTCAATCTACCCATGACCGGGGGCTACTGCAAAGTGTTCGAAACGTCGGGTTTCCAAAAATGTATTATCCCATATATACGCGATTAATCCGGTTAAAATAGTTTTATAGCACCAAGAATTTTTTATCTTTAGCTTCGTTTTAAGATGCAATAAAACAATTTATTTTCTTCTTAAATATTCTCTTTTTAGAGAACGGAAAACATATTATATTTATGAAGAAAAAGAATACTTAGAAAACGTGTGTAACGCAAAAGAAAATACAATATGAAAAAATTATGTTAAATGTAGAAGAACGACCCGAGACGTGACATTAACGTACTTACCGCATACACATCGACCTACTTTAGCAGCTTTATATGTTTTTAAAAGGTTCTTGCTGTTTATGTTTTAGAAGCCGTGTGTTCCTGGTTTAGAATAGGATCACCCTGGTATTGGTGGTGTCGTAAGAGGCGACTAAAGTACGAGTGGGAGAGTCACGTCACCAGCAATGGCGACACGCATGGGCAGACTCGACCGGATCATTACCACCATTTAAAACCGGCGTGAAGTAGTGGCTTTATGCCACTGCGTTTCGCATTAGGTAATGCCGGGTTCCGGCGCCCAACCACCTCAAAAGCTGGCAACGCACCAGTGGCTCCTCTGGTGTTACGCGGCGTCATGGGCGGCGGTGATCACTTACTATCAGGTGACCTGTACGCTCGTTTGCCATGCTTTTTCCATAAAAAAAAAAGAAGCTTTACAGTAAATCCCCGCGACACGTCATTAATCTTACTTAGATAAGGAACGTTTCAATATTTATGTTTTATTATTATTTGATTTTATTAAGTTTCTATAAAAATGAGGAGTGATTTTTATATCGCTGATATGACATCTCTTAAAAATAATGCTTAATAATATAATTTTGTAATATTTCAGTTTTAAGGTTTTTGTAAAAGTAGTTTGTAAAATTGTGGATCCGATTACCACTTAAGAAAATGAAATAATTATATTTAAAAAATAAAAATCAGCTTCACGCTGTATCCCGCACATAGCAGGGTAGACAGAGGGAACTTAGTATTAAGACACTCCGTTCCCCACTTTCTGTCAAATTCTGGAGGCATTGCGTGAAGAGTGGCAGAAGTCAACGCCGCACTTTGCCTCGACGCCTGAGCGAAGAAATAAAATTTAAATAAAAATTTAATCTCCTCGAGTGGAAATCGAACCCACAACCAGGGGTACACAATCTGAGTATTTTAAAATTATATATTTTCTTCCTCTCGAGGTGAAGTCTGGCGTTAAGTTCCGTCACTCAACATGTAGTGCCCCCGGACACGTCTTGAAGCTGAAAAAATAGCGCATATTGTTTATGATCGTACTACAGAACTGTAAATACTCGCACATAACTTGTAATACTGACTGGATAGCAAATTGCGCAGATGTTGTTAAACATCGTTTATGAATATATGCAACAGAATCTATTTGTTTCAACCAAAATCCAATACCTGCTGTCAATACAAAAACGTTGTCGGGCGGAAATTAGTTTTGATCACAGGGGATTCTGTTTGGTGCTTTGGAGAAATGGCCGCTCTGTCTTTTATGCAAATAATACAAATGCTAAAATTAATATAGATCTCATATTTGTTCAACATTGTAATCATATCTGTTCTTTATATAAGAGGCCACCGTGGCGCAGTGGCACACGTGTGTGACTGTAAAGACGAAGGTTATTGTTTCGATTTTCACTCGGGTAATGATTTGTTATTTATTAATATTTATTTTTTTCTGCCTCGTAATAAGACAAAGTTCTACAACATTAATGTCAAAACTAGATTCAGAGCATATAATAGTCTTTAAAAGGTTGACCTTTCTCCATTCGGCCTCATATAGATATTGGGACCTACACAAGGGATATTGTAAATGTTTATTGTACAAGCGTAACTTCACGTTGTCTTCGTAGCGGGGTTACCAGAGGGAACAAAGCCTCAAACGCTTCGTCCTTGACCTCCGTGGGATTCTCGTATTTTTTACGCGACGTTCCCCCAGTATTTTTCATACTATGTTTTCGAAGATCAGCCAAGGTCTCCTATTACCACTTAAATATCATATCAAATGATTAAAATTAATAAAATATTTATGTTCATACATAAAAAATAACTTTATGTAGTCACTTTTAACACTCAACCAAACTTTTAAATGACGGCAAAAGCTACTAACGCTTCGTTGATTTTTTTCAGCATCGCTCACGAGGAGCCGATTTTTACATATCATTAAACACCGCTGACATTCATGGAGTTGACTTAATAGGACACATATACGAGTATATATAAATAACAGTATAAGAACAATTTTGCAAGTATTTTTTTATTCTTCAGCTTCACGCTGTATCTCGCTTATAGCATTGCATATTTTACAGTCACACCTTGGTACCACTGTCTTTAATGAGAGAGAGAGAGAGAGCCATCGAAAAAAAGGTTCCTCAATCCCACTTGAATCCGAGACATTGCAAGTTGAGTGTCGAAACTCAACGCCCCACTTCGAGATGCCAGAGCGTGAATAAAAATAATTTATTTCACCGAGTGGGGAGCATATCTAAGCGTTTACAATTAATCATATGCGGCATGCGGGTATTCCCCGCACGTGGCCTGGGATTCACTAATTGGATATCGACTAATAAAGACAGTTATAACATACTCCGTTTCCCTATACTCACACGCTTTCTCGTGAACAAAAATCTACCGCTCCCTGAATGCGTGATGTGAAAACACTGGACATGAGCCTTAATATATTTTCAAATAAAAATTAACATCAATATTTAAAAACTATTAGATAGCGGTCTAAGTTAGAAAGCTGAGTTCTCAATTAGTTCTGTTATAAACTCATCGACTATGTGTACCACCTGTCAATTACGCTGGAAACTACGACGGGACAATTCCGACCCAAGTAAGTTAGTAAGTAAATTTGTAACACTGTAATGTATTTAAACGCTTGTAAGTTTAAGTTTACAAGTTTGCTAATCTGCCACAACACTAAATTACCAGAGTTTTTAATTTTTAAAATATAAAGACACGAAAACTGGGACTCACTGGTCTAGTTTTAATTTTTCACATGGGAATACTCTTACTTAAAAGTACTAACAGTTATTTTTACGAAAAAGCTAAGCACTGTTTGAATGCGTAAAATATAGTTGATTTTTTTCTTTTTCATGTAAATAAACTTTCTTTTCTTTTACAGATAGCAGACAGCTAAATGTAAAGAATGACCACGTTCTCATTTCGACTTGGCCTGCTGAAGCCAATACATTAATGTTTTCATGCAAGAAATATGTTTTGTTACATATTTGAAATTTATAGCAGAGTAGGCAGAAGAAACCTGGGATCCTAATGTTAAAAAACAATATTCCCATTAAAATTCTTCTAGAGAAAAGAAGCGAATTCTTCAGCTACTGCGTTTGAGTAGCGGAACTCAACGCCTTTAAATATTAATATTAAATTTTATAGTGAAAATCGCCCCCACAACCTGTCACTTATCGCATGTCATATCTTTTGTTTTTCTTTTATTTCTTGTATCTGCCTTATATTTAAGTTCATTTATGTTTTAGTTGTTTAATGGTGTAATAAAGTATTAAATAATAAATATTAATAATAAAAATCAATCCATAATCACCATCAATACAATTCAATTTTAGAATTTAACATTAAAGTAAATTAATAAGAACTAGGTCAAAGAATAATTTTCTATTCACGAGATATAATAAGATCAGATTTCAGTCATTGCTTTCCCTACCCTACTTTCTACCAAATCTTTGAGTCTATGCTTGTTAAGTTGCGGAACTCATTTTTACGCTGGCTAGTAACTCAATAGCCAAATATAACCGAGTACTTTATTTAGGAAACAATCAATTTATGAAATCACAGTATAATGAATTAAATATACGAGTATATAAAAATAAAAAATACTTAGTAACAACATGTTTCTCGTAACAGTTTTTCATCCAAACATTCCCAATTACAGCTATTAGACATTTCTAAGTTGAAGATACAAGTTAGAAAGTGGGCCAATTCTGAGACGTCCTTTTATGTTAACTCGAAGCTAACTTTGAATCTGAAATTGTGCGGCAACTATGATCATATATTGCTGAAGTTAGATAAGAATGTCAATATTGTACACTATTCTAATAAAATACGGCTATTTTATGATAATAAGTGTGTTAAATGCTAGTGGAAAAATATAATAAAATCACTCCCAACCAGAAAATTTTGTAAACTGGTTATTTATAGAGTGTAAGTGAGCATTAAAATAACTAATTTTGAAAAGTCCATCCCTAAGGGAATAAAATAGGTGTTAAAAGTCTGCATAAAATATAAAAATTTAACTTCTTTTATAAATTTAAGCAGTTATTATATATAAATTAACGGAAATAATAAATAGAAAATAAATTCTGCGAAAATCGAAACCCACGTGGGCAAAGCCGCAGGCGAGCACGATTGAATATCGCTTGCAATATCTCATTGCCTGAAGAAAGAAAACAGTATCCAAGCATCAAGATCAATGGCTTACAATATCGATCGCACCTATTAATATGTTCAGCGAGTAGAACCATTAATATACCATATCTGGTTTATGCACATTTTCAATGAATACTTATTACCAACTCTATCACACTGACACTAGGATTTAAATTGAATGTCCCGCTAACAAGGATAAATGTTAAGGCCATAATTCATATGGAAAATGGTCACACGTTAGAAGTGTTATTATAGGCGGCACGTGCCAGCTTTGATAAATGTAAGCTAATATAACGGTCCAGGTGCTCCACAAGTAGATCACTTTAGGTCTCGGTCACTGTTATTTGAATTTTTTAAGCTCACAAGCTCGCGTGGGTCGTGGGTTCGTGTTTCTCATTTTGCTAGATCTTCATTTGTTACTTTATAAAACAGTATTTTATTTTCATTGTCGCAGTGACATTCATTTTTTATATTGTAAAACAGTTTATATTCGTCTTGTTGGGATTGGTGTTAAAACCTTATAAATAGAATCATTATGATCGGATGGGAATATATTATGTAATATATAGAGACTACAAAATCAAATATATATTTTGTTTTTCTCTTCTTAGCATTTACAAAATATGTCAATATATTTATTGAAATTCATTCTAATTTAGTAATTAAAGCGTTCCTGTACATTATACAGTAAACAAAGATTTATTATAGTAAAAAAGTATGAAAATTTTAACTTCGCATACATTATTCATTACTTTGTACTAATTTGTAAGACAAATGCTAGCTAAGCCACTTTTACATTCAGTTCAACTACTAAAACCTTATTGAAATACAGAAGTTATAACGAACGCGTCGTTGTAAAAATGTATATTTTGCTGTGCGCCATTCGTGGCAGCACTAAATGCATCACCAGCCACGAAGCGACGGGACCGTGTGAATTATTCATCCCGGGCTTGTGTCCTTCTACGACCTCCCCGCTGCAAATAACAGAAATAGATACTTAAAATAAACTCTATTCCAAAAACTCGTGAAATTTACACCATTTTTGATAGCCATGTAGGGATAGTTATATGTATAAATATAGTATATGCTTATATTCAAAAGCTAAAGTTTGTATCTTACGAACTACTATCTAGAAGTGTTCTTTTTGTGTTGGATCTGTATTTTTTCTGGGAATGCTATAAGGCTATACAATCTAACAATATTTTTGATTTAATACATTGAACATATTTAATTTATGTCAGTAAAGTGTTTCCTCAATGCAGGGTAGGCAGCGACAAACGGAGTGTCTCGATACTAAATCAAGACACACTGCAGCCTGGCTGAAATGGCCTGGCTTGCACATTGTTCATTAGAGTTTATATGTAATAGTAGTAATAACGTAAGTAGCGCTAATGGATGTTTTTATGTGCGTTTCTGTTAGTTATGATTGTTTCAAAAGACTGAAATATTTTTTTTATCTTCACACTCTACTTATTTACAAGACGTATAAATATTTAGACGTAGCATGTTCAAGTGATCTGACCACTAAGCCATATGTTTTTATACGTCGTAATTTTTATACGCTTGTTACAGATACTTGTATCTATGTTGTTAGCTTCTTTGTAGGGAGATTTTTGCAAATTTCCGCTACCAAAAGATTATTGTTTAGAATTATCATTTGGCAAGAAAAATGTTATTTATTACATATTTTTAAAGTATTTCTCTATCTTAAGTTTCGAATAACACTTTAAAAGTGTCAATTATTCACACTTTATTTCTAATATGGTAGCCAGAGAGAACGGAGTGCCAAACGTTAAGATAAAAATATTGAATTGATCTAAAATCTATATACTTACATAATATGTATCTAGATGAATGCATCTATTCATTGCTTAATGGAATATCATTATCGGTCACACAGCGTCATTGTGGTCGCTAATTACCTATTACGCTTAATTTCGCTTAACTCGCATACAGCGCATGTTTCATGTGTGACGACCGCAGTTTCGGTTTCGTGTAATATATGATTCTTCTTACACTATTTCTATCTCCGTATCAACTCTACATGGTTACGTTCGGTTTTTCTTTTGTTATATTTTGGACAATGTAATAGGACTGTAAGCTTACAATTTTCATTGAATACTCACAATATTTTGTAACAAAGTATTTATTTTAAAGAAGTACTTGTCGAAAACTTTTAATTATTTTGAATATATTGTTTAATAGTTAGGGCATATCTCCTTCAACTTAGATATTTCTACTTTAAGAAAAAAAATCTAAATTATTCAATTAAAAAACTGAGGTCATGTAATCTAAATTATTTTAGTTGATAATGATATCATAATCATCCATAGATTTTACTGTTAGATTATCTTATTTTCACATATGAAAATAGAAACATAAAGATATGAATAGCATAAAGATTTTGGTCTATTCAAATAAAAACTCTATTAATATTGATCCTGAAACGTAAGCAAATGGAAAATGTCTTCAACAGATTTTCTTATTTCCACCCACGTCGAGGATTTGTGTGTTCACATAAATTCTACAATGCTGGCACTTTTACCCCATACAAGGGACCTTTAAATCTTTTGTCACCGTCTTTCCAAATATAAATTCTTAATATAAGTCCTTCCTTCAATGTAATATTTGCACATTAAATTGAAAATTTTGCTATATTTTTGTAATATATATGCATTATTAATACATATATACATACGTATGATAATATTACTATATAGTCTTTTTCATATGTGTATTTCTGAGCAAATTGAAAAAATATTGAGGCCATCGTGGCGCAGCGGCACAAGGGTGTAACGCGACGCTTGTGGGTTCGATCCCCACTCGAGGAAGTGAATTATATCAATATGAACAGCATGTACTAAGTTTACCAATTTTAACATACTCTACATTAGAGGGTCTTCGCCCTTGAATTTTGTATGTCAAATTACTCAAGTGAAAGATTTTTTAAAAAGACGCCATATCTATCTTTTAATCGTTTAGTTAGACATGGCCAGCTCTGCATATACTTATTAGTATAGAATAAGAACACTTTAAAAATAGCTCTACATTAGTTCTTGTTAACTCATGATCTTATTTTTTTGCATTCTTTATAATTTTTATTTCTTAATTTCTAACAGTTTAGATGGTTTAGTTATTGTTACCAATATATTATGTTAACTGCAGCATCATCCCATCGGAGATCATTATATTAACAAACCATCCAGCACCTTATTAAAATAAACATACAACATTCCATTCAAAATGGTCTAGTTATTCAGTTACTCAATCATAATCTTGTTTTAGTGTATACCAGTATATACATTAAAAGAAGATTATGATTGACTAATTATTATATTTGACTTGGAAGTACAGGTAAGGTTGCTTTGTGAATGCAGTAGTCGTGGATGCAAATGACACTTGGAGGAACATATTTTCTTCGTTTCATAAGACTTGTTACTTTACCTGCAACGTCTCTATCGATCGAGTTCGAGTTAATGATGTTGATATATTTGTACTCATTACAACAAACATAATATTATAGCTACAGATTTATTTAAAAGGCGACATAAAATAAAATACCTAAAAAGTAATACTGAAAAATCATCGAACAAAAAGAATTACTTATTAGGCTTTTCACATTGTTTCAGAGTTAAAAGCTTTTTAAATTTTTAGAAGCTTACATTCAACTGTAGCTGTAAAAAAATACTTTTCAATATAAATTCAAATAAGTAACGGATCGTATAATCTGGATTATTATATTACGGACTCTTACGTATTTCATGTTATTATGAATATTATTAATATTGTGTAAGTAATAACAATAAATTTACAAATTATTTCACTGACGGAAATTTCATCAAAAAAGAATTCGCTTCGAACATGCTAAAAAATAAATACATGTGGTGGAAGATATCATTCTATCGATATTTTTATAGATTACTACTAATATCGTGAGCAAGATCTCAAACACAAATAAATCGATGCAAAGGATATTATTTCTTTAGCCAGCAGATATAACAGTGTCTATAAAATTTAATTTCCGTAGTTGCCATGTAGACAATAAGACAATTTTTTAATTCCTATTTCTATATTTGGAGGTCCGTTTCTCAAGTAAACGGTAGCCTTATTGTCAATTTGCTGTAAGCCTGTCAAAACCATTTATTTCAAATCCATGTGGCGATGTGAAGCTGAAACTAATGTCAAATATTGGAGTACAACCAAAGATCAAGCTTCTAAGTCAACATAATCAAAGGTACGAGTATTTACTCTTTTATTTTGCTGCATTTTGTATGAAATTCGTAGCATAATGAGACCCTCAGGAAGTATTATATATCCCGTAGACCTTTAATTATTAAAGTCACGAAGTCAAGACTTACAATATAAATAAAAGAAAAAATCTGAAAGTGAGTAGGCAGAGGACAACCTATTGTTAAGGCATTCCGATCCCATTTTCGTGGCGGAACTCTACGCTGTGTTTTGTCTCGACACCAGTGCAAAAATGAAAATATTAAATACTTAATTTCCTCGAGTGGGCATCGAACCCACAATCTGCCGCGTTCACAGTGCCACACCTGCACCACGACTAGCACTGAAAGATTTTTTTGCTAGGACTAAAAATGATTAATCAAATTCGTTTTTTTTTTCATATTTATTAAAGCAAAGGACTCATCACTTCTCATAACTCAAGACATTTTCGTAATGTACGCGAAATGTCAAATTTACATAAGTTATTTATGAAAAAGATCGAAAAAACTTGGGGCCACCCATGTTAAGTATAAAGTTTCATTTCTTGATATTTTACTTCGGATAATATTTAGTAAATGAAAAGTTTTTGTAGATATAATGAAGAATTAAAAGAAAAAAGGCTCATCTTTCTCAGATATTCATATAAATGTTTAAAGTTACTTACTTGCTAATTTAAAGATACCGTCGTCGCGCAGGAGCACAAACATGCGACTGTAAACGCGACGTTTGTGGATTCGATCGGTTTGTTGTATGTATTTACAGATACATTTACATGCAATTTAAATAATTACTTTGATCCAAGCGGGATTTGAACAATATCATTTCGTTTAGATTAGAAAACTCATCCTTATCATCTTTAACTGGCGTCTGGGTATTATCGATACTATGCATCTTTTACAAACTGATTTTTCAAAGAAATGCAAGTTAATTTCGTTAAATCAAAAAAAAAAAGGTTGTAATAAGGGTATCAACCCCTACGGGCCGCATTTTTTACCTTTTTACTAACATAGGAAAGCCGAAGGGACTTGCTTTATCGTTACAAAAAATTTATTACTCCTCGTAAAATGTGAAAACTTATTCGAGGGCTTGTTTTCCGATTTCCAGATAACTTATGTTAGGGAAACTTTTAGATGCTAACATAACTTATTCTAACCCTTTTTATATAAGAATATGTCTATCGTAACGCCAGTGAACGGTGTCTGATGTAGTTGTGGATTTGATTCCTCGTCAGAATGGAATCAATCATTTTAATTTCGCCACTTTGGTAAAACAATATGTGACGTTGAGCTTCGTCATACTCAACAAGTAATGTCTCGTATTACTAGTATAAATAATGTATATATACGAGTATAATATATAGATAAAATGTAAAGTAAAAAACTAGTGGCTCTCCCGTGGTTGTCATCTCAAATTTATGTCTCTAAGGTTTATTATGTTGTAAAATATGTGGAAATGCGTGCTATTATATAATTATCGTAAATCACTATAAATTATATTATTTCATGTGTTGTTTACATATATGTACATAGAAACTTTTAACATGATTATTATAGAGTGTAGCTTTCTGTGATAAATTAACTATCCACCATACAACTAATTTATGAATATAATTGATTCTTGTTGCATATATTTCATTCAATCTCTGTTTGTTTTTCTTCATCTTTATACTATTAATACAGATCTAAAAATAAACCAATATTCAATATGTTCTATGATGTACAAAATTGCCCATTGTGATTAATTAAAGCATTAACCAAAAAAATACACTATATTTTTTTCGGAAAGGTCACTTTATGACAGAATAAAATTTACTTAGCGACCAAGGCAATTTACGTATAAGTTTATCGTAGAACTGAGTGCTGAAATTTAATACAACTTTACTTAGGTCACTGAGGCTTCGATGGAAGCTTCTCGAGAGCCTCTAGAGTCACGAACTGTGCTCGTTACTTGTTTGTTGAAGCTTACTATATGATAAATATAAAATACAAAATATTAAATGATTAGTAACTTTTAACAAACCCTTTATAATAAGACTTAAAACAAAGAGAAATTTTATTGCATCAATTGGATTTACTTTATACTTATTTTTTTTTCTAAATATCATTTACAATCGAGTGTCTTTACATTTTTTGTTGTAACTATTAATCAAATTTACCTATTTGAGGACTAAGAAAGAGTATTGAATTTCATCTAGCTGTTAAAAGTAGCTTATTCCCCATTTACTTTCCAGCGAATTCTGGAACCATTTAATGTTGAGTGGTGGAATTCAACGCCTACCCTGCTGCACGCGATGCAGCGTGAAACTGAAAAGTAATATCATATACACATTAGTCAACTTTACATTACACTTTTGTCGGATTTCTAAATCAGACAAAAGTGTGATACTCAGCACTTTGTACAATAAGTTTCTATTGGATCTAGGAATTTTTTAAAATAAAATATTGTCAATTTAGAATAGTTAGTTATAGTAATTAGTTACTTTGGCTATATGTACTACTACGACGTACCTATACATATAAATAAACGCGATAATACAAAAATGAGTGGCCCAGTCTCCTAGTTTACCATACAAAAGCACGCAATCACCGCCAGTTTCAATATCCGGGGTGCCTCGTCGAATTTGCCTCCAGTGTATCATGTAAATTGGAAGCAAATTTGAAAAATGTTACGCTCAAGAATTGTTTTCCCCTCTTTATATGCTTTAGTTTCTGATTGTAAATGTTACATTTTATTCGTTTTCTTGAATGTATATTTAGTCTAGATATCGTTCTAAAGTTAAAATAACTATACTAAGTAAAATATTTAGAGGAGTAGAGGCCAGTCGAGGCGCAGGTGTAGAGTCGTGTAACTGTGATAGATTGTGAGTTCGATTCCCCCTCGAAGGAATAAAATATTAAATATTTTCTTCACTCGGCAACGAAGCAAATCGCGACGTTTAATTTCGACCGTTTAATATGCAATGCCTCCAGAATTCGGCAGAAATTTCTTTCTTTGGAGAACGCAAGTCTCTTAATTTCTTAACATTAAGTAACCAAGTTCCCTCTGCACACCCTGAAATGTAGGGGATACAGCGTGAAACTATAAAAAAAATTAGTAGGGGGTGTTAAGGTGCTTCGATCCCTACTTTTTACTTCATTTTATTTAACGTGTCAAATAACGGCACTCAACACCGCGCTTTGTCTACCAGTGCGAGAAAAAAATAAAATAATTTTAAATTGATCCACAAATTTTATATCCAAAAATCTGACTACAAAATTCCAACTCCACTCCTTTTGCTTTGCCTTAGTTGAGTAAAAACTATTAAAAATAAGATCGCTTTTCCTATTAAATGTGATTCAAAAACGAAAACAAATTCAAATAAAGTCCCAAGAATTCCATTTCTAAGATGAAATCGCATTGATTGGTGTAATAAAAGGGTGCTTGTTTCACGACCAATTCTGTGAATAACATTAATCAATACGAGTGAATGGACATACATACATACCTTTTGTTTTCTTCTATATAAATACTTTTTGCAGATATATTGAATAATGATAAAATGTTTTCTGAAAATACGGGTTTTTTTTATAAATTAGTTAACTACTTGTTCATTATCTATCCAGATTTACTCTCTCAAACTAATTCTATCTTTAACATTATCTTTTTAGTGCTTTAGTGAAATATGTTTTTTTTTTATTTAGCTACAAGCTATTTCTACGTTTAGTATATATTATGTGAATAGTTTAGGGCAGACAGAAGAAACTTAGTGTAAAGACACTGTTCCCCATTTTCCTCCCGCGCCACGACTGTTAAACGGACAAACGGGTTTTTGAGTTCTATAACATTGATATACTTTGAATATCAATGATTTTTAGATATTTTACATATACATACAACAATTGGTTACCATTTTATTATATGTATTTTAGGTCCTTACATATGAAATTAGCGTTAGGTCGAACTGGCCAATTTAATCACAAATTTCTCCTCTTTAATTGAATAAATGAATTCTAAATTCAAATTTATACACCTATCGATTATTGATTTATTTATTTTTTCTGTTTTTTCGTCACAAAACTTATAAAATGAAAAACTTAAGATATCGCGTTATTTACGAGTACCAGTTACACCGTGGAACCGTTGGAAACTGCTCGAAGAGTTATTGATGTGTACAGCAGTCGTGTGGCAAAAGAAAACATACAGCGTTTTTTGTCCCAACGTTTTCTTTTTGAAAATTTCGATCTGCGGAACAAGTGCCGTCGACGGCCGGAGACCCAAGCTGATAATGAAGAATTGAAGGCTATTGTGGAAGCGGGTCCATTGTAAACCACGTCCGAGTTAGCATCTGGCTGCGACTATTAGTGAGCATTTGGTGGACTAGTGCCGGTTTCGTTCATTACAGTTTTTTTATACCTGACCAGCCAGTTAAGGCGGATGTGTATTGTCAGCCAATTGCAAGCCATGATGGAGAAGCCTTCTGCTAAACAACCGAGGCTAGTCAATCGCTCTACGCCACTGCTACTTCACGACAATGTTAGACCACACACTGCACAATAGACTGCTACTAAATAACAAGAGCTTCAATCGGATTGTCTGCGACATCCACCATATTCCCTTCCCTTGCTTCAACAGATTACTTTTTTTTTAAACTTAGATATCTCTTCAAAATTAAAATTTCAAACAACTTCACGCTGTATCCCACGTAAAGCAGGGTAATATTAAGACACTCCCTCCGTTCCCTATTTTCCGCCGAATTTTTTGAAGCATTGCATGTTGAGCACGGAACTCAACGCCGGGCTTTTTGCCTAAATGCTTGAGCAAAATAATAAATAATAATTATTACCTACCGGCATTCATTATTATTTATTTATTTTATAGTGAGGAACCCACAACTGTCGCGTTAATCACTCCCTTGCGCTACTGCGCCAGGACGGCTTCAAATTTATTAGTGATAGTTTGAATTTAGTCTCAGCGGGGGTCAAATAAACCTCATTCAGAACCTGACTGGAGACCGACTATTAGGCGCCTGACCTAAGTGATCATCCCATAATTCAAACAATCAACGTGAAAGTAAATATCATCCATTACTTATATGTAAAATGGTAAAGGGAAATTAATTAGTATGAAATACCAACAGTGACTATGACTTCATGTATGTGGAAAAAATTAACCTTTTTATTTATAAACCGACTACAATAAAATAAATACAAAATCCTAAAAGTGAAGTTTACCAAAATACAATAGTGAAAACTGTATTAAGATTGGTTAAGCTGTTTCTGATATTAGTGTGTACAACGCACACAGAAACAGATAGACAGACATAAATTTTAAAAAATCTTTGCTTTGTGTTACTTTAATATATATTTTTATATTAACTTCACGCTGTATCCCGCACAGACATAAAAGTTGTAATATATTTGATACTAATACATAATGCATTGTGATGGACTAAGCAAATAAAATAAAGTAACATAAATTTAAATTATTCTTGAAAGTTAATTTATAAGTCAACGCTCCGCATTTTATGGAGTGAAAAGAAAAAAACCCTTGTGAACTGTCGTGCATGTATCTTCATTATTTTTTATTATTATTATTCTAGGCTATTGTGGCGCAGTGGGATAAGCGACTATAAAGCTGTTGTAAAACACAGTAGCTGTGGGTTTGATTCTCACAGGGGGAGATACGTTATTTTAAGCTTCTCTTACTAGCATTCACTAGCTAAATCATTCACGACGTTGAATTCCATTACTGAACACGCAATGTTTAAATAATTCAATGGTTGAGAAGTGAAAAATGAAATGTCTTGAAATTGGGTTTTCTAGGTAGATACTGTATAAAGATAAAATATAAAAACTTATTAGTCTCTTATCGTAACTCCTCTGGTGTTGCACGGGGTCGTGGGCGGCGGTGATCACTTGCCCTCGTGTGACCCGAACGCTCGTTTGCCTTGTCCTTTTACCATAAAAAAAAAAACTTTTTTAATTATATCTTTTATAAAAGAGTGTAGTCTTTTTTATAAAAGAGTATACGTTTTGATCAAATATAAACGTGTCAAAAAGTGGCATTTTCTCTCTGAGTACGTACAAAGATTGATTGCAGCATCGCCTGAGTATCGGATTGAGGACTTCAATTCCTAATTTGTCCCCAGAGATTACTATTCTCTGTTAAGTGTAACAAAGTGATATTTAATTGGTAAAACGCTAATTTCTACATGTGTAATCATCACGTTCTTTAAAAACTTGTTTTCTTAGCTTCACGCTGTATTCCGCACATAGCACGGAAGGCAGAGGAAACCTGAGCAACTAGTGTTAAGATACTCCGTTCACATTAGGATACTTTAACACAATATAAGTACTACTAACTAATTAACTAAGTTGTCTTAAAAAGCAACTTTATCTTTAAGTCTTCTCTTTATCTTTAAGATGAGTCTCTTTTAAAACTTTCAGTTTGGTTTTCATAATGACTGTATCAGTTTATACAATTATGCATATAATATTCTATAGTATATATCAAGAGTCGATATCAGTAACTCTAGCCGAATATGCATTTTATTAACCCATGAAAGATAAAGGAATGTCGTTAAATATTGATACCAAGAGATCTAGCTTTGATCTCTAAGCACACTAAGTTTTATTACACCCTCGTGCCAACACGTTTCTACTTGGGGCGAATGACGTAAATGCCATGAGACCTATATAAATTAGAGTCATTCTTGTTGATCTGTTCCATATAACATAAATACGAGTATATAAAATATATATTAGTCATAATATTATTACATATAAAGATATTTCTTTATGGGCGAGTGGTGAAAAACAACGTCGCAATTTGTATTACCAAAGCGGAAAAATTAAAGTAACTAATCCGACCTGCTTGAGCAAGTGCCTTACTGCTTAATTTGATTCGATTGGGTATCGAACCCACAACCTTCATTTATAACGTCAGACAATACCCCGACGACGACGTGACGACATCAAATTTCTATTTTCCTCAAATATACTACTAATAAACAACATGAATCTAATAAGTTAAAAAAAATAATAAAACATTTAAGGTAGAAATAATTTAAAAAGAGGTAATTTCTATTGAATCTAATGAATCCGCTTTATCGCTACGGGTCGGTTACAAAACATCAATTTCAGTTAAATTTGGTCGGTTTAACTTTGAGAATGTAGCTTGATCGACGCTATTGTCGCTAATTATTTTTGGATAATTAGGTTCTAAAGGTTGAGCCTAATGACAGTTTCGATTGAAAATTGTCGTGTCATTCACATTAGCTCGTCATGGTGATATTTTCATTCCGATATAATTATAGTTGTATATTAAAAATAAAATCAAATCAGCTTCACGCTGTATGCCGCACACAGTAGGGTAGGCAAAGGGATCCTAGTGTTAAGAAACTCCGTTCCCCACTTTCTGCCGTACTCTGGAGGCATTGCGTGTTGAGTGGCAGAACTCAACGCCGTACTTTGCCTCGATGCCAGAGCGAAGAAATGAAAATATAAATTTAAATAAATATTTCATCTCCTCGAGCGGGAATCGAACCCACAACCAGTCGGTTTTACAGTCACACCAACACCTTGTGTCCCTGCGCCACGACTTGTATATTAAATTATTATATAAGGGGATAGTATTGATGCTTGATGCTTTTTTAAGTCAATATGATCTGGTTCGCTCTCATAGCATCAATTTGTTTAATAGTATATTTTTTTATATTTAAAATAATGTAATGACACAATTAAACTTTCTCGCATATATTCCTAAAGATTAAAACTATAATTAACTAGAGGCAGTGATTGAGAATAACGATCACTGTCTGCTTTAAATTTACTAAGAAGTCTTTTGAATTAGACACTCTTTTTTTGTACATATCTTAAATTTAATTTACAATCCGCATAAAGTCTCTTAAGCCTAAACTGTTATGTTTTCTCTTTAAATCTTGAATTAATAAAGTTGAAAGCATTTTCCCATTATTTAAAGCCGACATTACAGTTCCCTCAGGAAATGTATACGAATTTTTTCGTTGTAAATATACGTACTCGTATATATTTAAAATAACATAGGATGGGTGTCGTGATAAGCACATATACTTCGATGCAAAACTGAAATTCATTAAATATTGTATTCATGCACGTCCAACCATTATATGTTTTAACTTGTGTACTACTCGCGGCTTCGCCCGCAAAGACATAATACAATAAATTTCCACTTACTATTTCACTTTGTGATGTGGTCCAAAACCACACCACATTACAAATCTTTGATGCTTTAGGCTTAGAGTGTTTGAGTGGGCTAAGCTATAATATATTAATTAAAACGAAGCTTATGAAAGATCCCATTCAGAAATATATACATATTTGAATGAAGGAGTACAAAATATCGATATATAAATTTCTTCATGTCACCAATGAGCGGAAACGTTTGAGGCGTTAGTCCCAAATAGGTGACAACTACAAAGATCTTAAGAAATCCCTGTAACAATGATCCGGTGCTTAGCTGTACTCTTTGAAGGATTTCCACTAAATGAGATTCTATTTGACGACGGAAACACTTTTGTGAACTAAAACGGACTTCCAAAAATATCTTTTAAAGATCTCTTTTTATTTGAAACACTCAGAATCTGATGATTAAATCAAAGGGATTTTGAAGGAAACGTGTAAGTAAACCTTATAAGCACGTCGTATGTGTTTCATGAAAAAATGATTTTTATAAAAAACGTAACTTCTCAATGATTTTTGAAATTTAAATACTATAAAATTTTGCAGTAAGCAGATGATGGATACGATTTCTCAATTTCTAACTTGTAAGTTGTGTCTTTATACTTGCACACAATAACTTTTATATTACTTCGAGCCAATCTAGAGAATAACATTTAAACTAAAGAGAATAATTTATTAAAATACCAAAGCTCGCATCGACTTCAAAAATTTTAACTAAATTTTAATACCAATTTAAGATATAAAAACTATAGATATGGACTCCAAGGTGCAAAATCTTTACAAAAGAGAAGAGAGCGTCTTAAACATAAAGTATCAATTTAAATCTGCTAGTAAATATTCCAACAGCAGCACGTAAAGAATATTTGACAAGATGACCTACGTCTTCGCTGAGTGGTTGTAATAAGTAGGGTCGAAACCATTAGTCGGCGTTTCTCTCGGGCCGTAACAAATATTTGCGGGTGTATCTTGAGAGGTCACTTTGGACAGCTATTTCTTTGGTTACCCACCAGTGAAATTGTATCTTATAACAATAGCCTATCATATAAATAGCAATCCGTTCTCCCTATTTCGCACATTATTAGATTAAATACATGATTTTGTTTTGAGTCTTTGTCACTAATCTATTTCTATATCTGTAAATTCGTGCCTACTGCATTTTTCATGTTGATCGCAAAGAGACAGACAGACAGATGCGATGGAGTACTTTGTTTTATAATATGTATTTCTTTACCTGTGCAAGTTGTGTTACACTTCTTTATTCTTTTTTATTTTTAATGCTTACATATTGTGTCTTTTCCTTTCCATCTAAAGTATTTATTTTACACTAACACATAATATTAAAGATGATAAACATAATAATTTTTAACATAATAATTATTTTTTTAATTTAATTTAATTCTAAATAATACACATATCTCTTAATGATATTAACACCGCTTTTTCATTACAACAAAGCTAAAGGAATTTGGCCGTGACACGTATCCCCATACCAACGCTCCCTCTAAATCCCTTTGATAATGGAAATACTTTCCCGTCCCAATATACGTGATTGTATATTTATGTCCCAATTAAATTCACTCAAGATCTCATTGGTTACCTATCTGTTTTCCATCCTTAGATTCAATTCACGACTTTTGTATTTTTAGTCAAAACATTGTATCATGGCGGCCTCTTTAATAATTCAACTAAAAAGTTATACATAAGTCAAATGAGTTTGATTTCACAATTAACTCTAATAGACAAAGTGAGACGTTAAATTCAGACAAATTGCAAATTAGGTGAAATGTAAAGAACAGAGTGTCTTAGGGCACTACAAGTTTTTTTTGCCGTCACTATAGCGTCAATGCCTGTCGATGATCTGTTTGTTAAATATATTCTTATATGAGAAACAATGACAGAATTCATGTTATCATTCAGTCGCGCATAAGCAAATATTTCTCATTCAGGAATTCATATACTTGTATGAGAATATTAGGTAGGGTAGCTGGGGTGTATGGCTGTCAAGCCTAGTATTTGACATTAAAGTGACGGTTCTTTCCGTTTATCCTGCTATGCTAAAAAAGTATCAAGCTAATAAACTCTTTCACCTGTATAAGAGATATTTAGGAAACATATAGAAAATGTTTTTCTTTTATGTTGTTTATTTTTTATGCATAGTGCAATATTTGCTGCATGACTACGAAGATGGAATTACAATTTAAAAGCTAATGCATATCTTATTATAGCAGTTATCAGATATTTACACCTGGGAGAAGCTAAAGCGGGATGCCAGTGCAATTACCATTGCTTATTAATTTAAAAATCTGACATAATGCTCTAATATCAAAAAATATATTAATGTAGTTTTTTTTTTCCTCTACTTCGTCTTCATCTAAATGCCATCGCGATTTGGTACGAGCGACAGATAGATTAAGATAGTTGGTTTACACTAGAGTTATTTAATTGTTGTATTTAATTATATCTATATTTTATTGTATTTAATTATATATATGTTATATATATGAATTTACTTTAAGTTACAGAGACGTTAAGATCTTTTATATTAATATAGTAACGAACATGGACAAACTAAAGAGATTTTAGCAGTAGGCACGGAATAAATGTCATTTTTAGAATTGAAAATTGGCTATTATGCTAAATACATCGTGGATTATTAGTTGGTAGAACTATGTGACATTTTTTTCTTATTAAAAAATCAAACCAACAACCATCGCATGTACAAGCAGACCCTTCAACTTTGCTACCATCATATCAAAGTTTATTTTATATATATACCATTTTCACACAATTTTTATTCGCCACCGACATACATATATCACGGTTAGACATGTACGCCCGGGTAAAACGAAACTTGCCGTGGAATTGTTTCATTTATTCTCCCTAAGAGGTATTTTATTGTACTTGTAATTTAAACAGTAATGGCCCACAAGTTGAATTTAAAATGTATACTGTTTTTATTTTAAGCTCATTTAATCTCATGCTTAAGTGTATAATGAAAATTACTTTAATGACTTATATAATTGCTAACCTGAAAATGAGAAATATAAGTACGAGTACATTACTTCTGTAATGGATAAGCAGACAGACATTAATGTAAAAGTTTACAACTTTTTTTAGCTTGACGCTGTATCGCTTATCGCAGGTAGAAGAAACCTAACTAATGGTCCGACCGTTCCCCACTTTCCGATCTTACAAGATCGAAGAAATTAAAATATATGTGGCAATAGAACTCACAACCGCAGCGTTTACAATCACACGTTTGTGCCACTGCGCAATGACGACCTCTAGGCTTCTACTTTCAACTTCGTATTTCATAGAAAATGCCATATTGAAATAAAAACCAGTCAAATGCGAGTGAGACTCGTTTACTGAGGGTTCCGTACCAATTTCAGAAATGTACGTAAACGAGACAAACATCTTACAAAATAAACTTACAAACTTCTAATATCTTACAAACTTCATAAGTTTGTAATAGTTAAAACTATTACAAATTTACTTAGTTTTCTCCACTCAATAATATAATATATTAGTTTTCATTTTTTTATTGTTACTCTACCTAAAATATCCCTTAGGTATTGATTACGGGCTAATTTTACAAACTAAAATTGGC
>DWGR01000116.1:0-33035 GCA_018247715.1 Heliconius burneyi
AAATGAAAAAAAAATCCTACGTCCAAACTGTTGAGGCATCTTGATAAATTTTTTTAGCTCCGGGTTTGAAATATTTTACCCTATATGCAGTTTCAGTAAAAGAAGCGCTGCCTCTTCTACCCTGTATGTATAAAAGACACGCCACACTGTCCAAGAGACGCGGATTCAAATCCTTTTACATTCAACTTTTATACGATTTCTTATAAAATTATTTATCTTTCTTAATTGCGAAATGACACTTTAAAGATATCTTAACATGTTTCTTATAGTAACAGTACTATAAACATCCTTATTACCAAATTAATGATTTCATAAATGATAACACGCCTTGGGAATGAAATGCTCGCTCCAGTCTGTTTCAAAAAAGTCCCGCTGAGTTTCTTGCGCCGGTTCTTCTCAGGTCTGAGGCATTAACTTTAGTGAAATGGTGGTAGATTATTTGACGTTCTAAAAATGAAGCATAACTTCTTATTTTGAATAAAATTATTTGAATTTGACATCAGCTTAACTTTCGAAATAACACATAACATAAAACATCCTTTTCTCAAATCATCCAATATACAAAAGAGGCCGTCGTGGCGCAGCGGCACAAGGCGTGACTGTAACGCGACGGTTGTGGGTGCTATTCCCACCCGAGGAAATGAAATATTTATTTACATTTCAAAGTCAAAATATTCTTTATTCAAATAGACTATGTAAGCACTTTTGAGTCGTCGAGTGAACATACAAACAAAAAGCTACCACCGCTTCGGAAGGCAGTTCTGCTGAGAAGAGCCGGCAAGAAACTCAACAGTTGCTCTTTTCAAAGTCAATGGTATAATTAATTATTACATTAGCTGGCAGCTATCCTGCATGACATCCAACAGACATTAATTCCATGCATATTTATTCTCTAAATATTCTTGCTCAGTTCAGTTACTTTAAATTTTGGTAGTGGCAAATTTAGAATGAGTATTATTAGTACGTATACGGAGATCCATAAAAGATTTATTAATTTTTTGGAAGCGAAAACTTGGCATAACAAACTTATCATTCTATTTATTTATATTTCGTTCTCGTTTATATTTCTATTTGTTCGCTCTGGTGTCGAGGCAAAGCGCGGCGTAGAGTTCTGCCACGCAATGCCTCCCAGAATTCGGTATAGGGGAAGTGGGGAAGGGAGTGTCTTAACACTATGTTCCCTCTGTCTACCCTGCTGTGTGCGGGATAAAGCGTGAAGCTCATTTTTTAACAGACTTCTGTAAGAAAAGGAGGTTATCAATTCGACTGTATTTTTTTTATTTGAAAGGTAGTGCTTCCCATGTGGTCCCTTTTTTTCAGTTTTTTCTGATGATATCTATGAGAAAAACACAAGTCTTAAATTGACATTCGGTATGTGCGCGACAAATGGGCAAATAACTCAATATTGCGCCAACCGATTTTGACGATTCTTGTTTTATTTGAAAGGATACACTTTTAGGATAGTCTGGTGAAAGTTTGGTAAGGTTCCGATTGTGGGATCCGGTCGAAATTGATAAGGTTATGAGAATATTTTTATTATGTATATTCTTCTCCATATACCACAGTGTTAGTTTGCATGTTGTGTTTGCACCTAATTAAGTGAAATTTTACATAGGACAACCACTACCACTACCGTGGTGGTAGTGGTTGTCCACTCATTTAAGAAGCATTCTTTTATGGTCTACTCATAACTTAAAATCGTAAAATAAATTAATTTTTAACAAAAAGAAAAACCGACTTCTAACAACGAATTAAAAAGTAACAATATAATTTTACATAGATTTTATAATTTTGAAGTGTGAGGCTAAGGCTACAATGACCTTACTAGATATTACTAAGCCAGTTTATTTTATTTGGCACCGAATTCAAATTTATAAAATCTTTGTAAAATTATTTTGTTACTTTTTAGTTCGTTGCTGGAAGTCGGTTTTTCTTTTGTAAAAAAATATTTTTTTGATCCAATAATAATAATTTTATTTGAGGAGAGTACAAAATTATTTATCTACTAAAATATTTTATTAATATTGTCTAAATTTTCCAGATAGTTATTTGTTATAAAATATACATATTATTATTCCTTGTAAGATTATCTCATTAAAAACAAGTCGTAGATATAATATATACTTAAATAAAAAAATATTATATCTGAAAAACAAAGTTAATAAGCTATGTCTTTAAAACTGCATACGTAGTTTTTTGCCCATAAAACCCCAGTGTTGCCCCACAACCCTCTCTATCTTTCTTTGAGAAGTACCAAGTACTACATGCCCCCTTGAGAGGGTCATCAACTTCCTACTACTAATTATTGGAGAATCCAAAATCTCGGTTTTATATAATCTCGAGTTTTTCTATCATCATATACTTACTATTTTATTTAATAATAACATTGCAAGCAATATCAAACAACAAAACATTGAATACATAAGATTTTTAGATTTTAATTGGCAATTCAATAAAACAGTTGTGCAAAATAGCTTTTTACCTAGTAGTAATTTTATTGTATAACAAGTTTTAAATTCATATAACTTTATTTATGAACCGATTGTAATAAAACCAACATTAAATGTTAAGAGAAGCTTGCCAGATTCCAATAGTGGAAGCGCCATTAAAATCGGTTAAGCCATACAGACACCTATCAGTTACGATTTTATTATAACTATAGATGTTTATATGTACAAAATATTCTTTGCGCTCAGTACGATTTTCTAAGTCATAAATACTACAATATGTATTTTATGATCTAAAATGTGTGATTGCTTCATTTTGTTAATTCAACCATGTTAGTACAACATGACTCTCTCTTTAACTTTTATTGGCATTTTAAGAAAAAGTTATAATGTTAGTACTTGTTTTTGTTTCATTTTCCTATTTGTATATATATGTAATATAGCACGACATTCTGGATAAAGCTCGTATTTTGTTCTTACTATATCTGTCTTTATTCTATCGGTTACTGCTTTTTCTTTTAGCATCATTTGTAGAGCTTGCTCAGAACTTAAGTTACGAAGTTCTTTAGCTTCTATTTTTAAATCACATCTGTCAGCTCCGTCCACCTAAAATAATTAAAAATTATGTAAGTAGGCTTCAAAATAGGTTAGTGAGTGAGGAGGTTAAAATTAATTACAGATAATTAATCATTGTTTAGAGTGAAGTGTTTATTTATTTATTTATTTATAAAGCATTCAAAAACTATTAAAATTACATTTTTAAATATAAATTTTGAATAAAAAAGAACAGAACTCACTTTGCACTGAAAAGATAAAGGAAATTTTTCATCTACAATAGGCCAGCGCTGCTTAAAAACTCCTTCGTCCCAATTAATTCCTACATTATTAGATATTCTGTTAGGTGCAGATTGAAATCCAGCCCAGAGTTCGGAACAGAAATGTGGAGTAATAGGCGAAAGCATTATAATCAAACAGGCTAGTGAATGTTCATACTCCTTACTTTTGGCTACTACTTCAGATGGAATATTATTCTGAAATTATATTGTTTACTTGTTTTTTGTACTTAATATGAACGTGTGAAGTTCCCATTTACTCTCCCAAATTTTGAGATAGTTTGTTGGGTTGTGAAAATCTTTACATGTGACAAAAATAATATAGATTAATATATAATACATACCCTTAAAATACTAGTTAAACTTTGCAAACGTGATATTCCTACACTGAGTTTTTGGGTATAATTAAAATGATAAGATGCAGTAGCAATAAAATAATTTTTTGAATTCCATAATTTAGATTCTATACTTTGAAACTCTTCAGGGATTATTTTCTTATCATTTTCTATATTATGAGTAGATCGGTGTTTTAAGAATTCTCTTACGGTAATCCACAATCTATGTTGCCAATTAAGTACACCAGGTAAAGCTGTAAAAAATTATAGTTCTTTTGTTTAGTTTGTTTTTAATAATAAAAATTATGTGATAGTATAATTCTAAGATCAAGCAATGCTTGTGTAATTCAATTGAATGTATATACTTACTAGCATCTGACCAACGTCTACTTGTCTCTGGGGGAACATCAGCCAATATTAATAAACGTGTTGTGTCACATCCATATTCTGTCAATAACCTATGAGGATTCTCCCCATTGTACTTAGATTTACTCATTTTTTCCCATTGTACCAAAACTGAGTTACCAGTACTTTTTTCAATATAATTTTTCCCAACTTTATGAACTTTTTCAGAAGGTAAGTACTTTCCTGATGATTTAACTTTATAAGATTGACCCATAATCAAACCTTGAACTAACAGTTTTTTGAATGGTTCTTCCATTGGTGATAGTCCAATGGAATGAAGAAAATAGCTCATAAATCTTGCATAATACAAATGTAGGACTGCATGTTCTTTGCCCCCTATATAACAATCCACTGGAGTAATTCCAATTAATTTCTTTTTATCAAATGGCTGCACTTCATTATTGTGGTCTAAAAAACGGTAATAATACCAAGAAGAGTCAACAAAAGTATCCATTGTGTCAGACTCTCTTTGGGCAACTCCTTTACATTGGGGGCATTTGCAGTTTAACCATGACAGCATATTTGATAATGTAGAAGTTTGAGTTTTATCAGATGTTTTTTCTGGCAAAAGGACTGGAAGGTCTTCATAAGGTACAGGTACTGTTCCACACTCAGGACAATGGATAATTGGTATTGGTGTACCCCAATACCTTTGTCTGGATATAAGCCAGTCCTTCAGTTTGGAACTGACATAATAACCACCACAATTACTATCTTTAGCAATTTTAATTGCTTTCTCATTTTCTGTATTTATATCAAGGGATTGCTTTTGAATTGACAGATTGTTAATATTTAACAATGAACCCAATCTCCTATCTCCTTCATCATAAGTAGGACAAGCAATGTATATATCTCTACCTTCTGGATAGTTTTCATGGTCAGAAACATAAACATTCATCTCAGAGTTAGTAATGGGATTATAGCACTTCAGTTCATTAATTTCTTCTGTCGATAATTCTTGTAATATTATGTTACTTGTGCTTATAGTTATAAAAGTTCCATGAATGAATTTATATGGCTCTGAAGACCAAATATCAACATTATTTTCCTTTTTTCCATTTTTCATAGTCAAGTTGACAATAATGCCATTACATTCACCAATCCAATGTTTTTGTAAATTTATAATATCTTTCCAATTTTCAAGTTTTTTACTATTCAACCCATCATATAGATTTCTTGCATATTTAGTTGTTTTTATATACCACTGAGTTAAGATTTTTTTTTCAACTTTTGCTCCAGATCTCCAAGAACATCCATTATCATCTACCTGTTCATCTGCCAAAACAGTACCATCTATGGGATCCCAATTAACTTTTGCCTGTTTAGACAAATCGTAGTAATATTAAAACTTGTATAATGTATATCACATATGGAAAATGAAAACAATATAACTTGTTAGTGTATTTTATTAATATTATTTTAGTTTAATAATTTGCACACATTGTCATACATGGTTTTATGTAAATATATTATTTAATAATGTGTACAGTAACTAAAAAAATAAAATATGCAATATTGATTTTAAAAAATCTAATGTATAATGCATCTCTACTTTTCATTTCAATGATTTTTTTAATATTTTAAATTAATATACATTACCTTATTTTGGTAAGCCAGTCCATTTTCAAACAACTTTAAGAAGATATATTGTGTCCATTTATAATATTTGGGATCAGAAGTACTAAATTCTCTATCCCAATTAAAATTGAAACCTAGCTGCAAAAGTTGCTTTTTCATAGTTGATATATTAGTATTTGTCCATATATGAGGTAAAGTATTATGTTCAATTGCTGCATTTTCTGCAGGTAAGCCAAATGCATCCCATCCAATAGGGTGTATAACCTCTTTTCCTTTTAATTTATGAAATCTTGCAATTGCATCTGAAATTGAATATACTCGTACATGACCCATGTGTAGATTACCTGATGGGTATGGGAACATAGGTAATACATAAAATTTGTTTTTTGTCTTGCTAGCATCATAATGTAAAACCTCACTAGCCCAATGTTTTTCAATTTCTAATTTTCTTTCAGTATTTAAATCATAGTCCTGCAAAAACATAATTAACCAGTCAATGTTATGTTAAAGCTGTTGTGGTGCTGAAGCACAGCATTGCGCTGTAAATTATACATGATAGCTGTGGGTTAAATTCCCTTTTCAGAGAATGAGTTTTTTTTTCCTTGAACAAACAAGACAACAAAGAATAGACTGCCTTCACATTAAGATCATTCAGCCTACCCTGCTATACCAATGATACAGCATGAGGCCACAAACAATGATAAATAAATCAAATTATTGATCGATAATGTATGATAACAATATACAGACATACAAGCAAACAATACTGACCCATAAGCTCAAAGATGTTTTATATCTACTTAATTTACATAATAGTAAAAGTCTGCCTTTTGCAATTGGAGATTTATAAAATTTTAAAAAGACCATTTTAGAATGCAATGAAAATTGTGATCATTACTTTTTGTCAAATGATTTAGTGCATGAATAGATATTTATGTCCTTTATTTTTGTGGTTAAAATTTTTATATGAGCACTGTTTATAAATGTAACGAATTAATTATGAGATATGAGACTGGTCGCACAATTTCATCAATATATTGAGTATGTGGTTTTTTCATATCCGCTCTAATTTTTAGAAGAAAAATATATTGTTACGTTTTTTAAAGTATATTTGTGAAATTTAGTTGTTTTTTATTCATAACTAAGCATACACAATACACATAGTAAATATTTTTAGTTCTCAATTAAATTTATAGTATTTTAGAATGTAATTGTACTCTGTAGTTAATGATTTAATGTAATGTGAATTATAAAAATCAATTTAAATTTTAATTTTTAAAGTATATGTTCATGTTGACATTCACCATTATTGTTGCCTTATAAATAAATATGTTTTCGACTGTTTTAAACTTATACCATTAGGGCCATTGGTTTATTATTCTTGACGAGTAATATTTCATACGTAATAAAATTAGAAAACCCTTATTAATACGCTATCTATATTTTCCCATTTTATACTATGAACAAAAGAATATTATGCTTTATAGAGATGCTTTGAACTCTGCATTTATGAAGAATACCGTACCATGCACAGTTATTCTTATTAGTTTTGTATAAGTAATCTGTTTCACAATACATTTCTTCGCTCTTTGGTTTATACTCAATTGTGTGAAACTTGAAGTTGAAAGTGTCTATGGGTACTGATTATGATTTTTCATTTTATTGAATTTTCTACTTTGTCAATGCCTAATCTGAGTTTACTTTTACTTATGAGTGACATCTGTGACTAATATTTGTGTCAATTATTGTAACCCGTACTATATTTCAATTCTTATAATTTCAATTTATTAATAGCTACCTAAATTTAATGGTGCTTATTATTATTTATCTTTAATATAAATTTATTTTAATCAGGCACTAATCTCACTATACATCTCAAAATATTAAGAAAATATGGCTAAGCCAAAGAAGGATGATACATCTGAAGATGCGAAAAAGATTGTAGATGATGCTAAAAATTTCATTGAAAAAGCAATTGCAGATATTGGAAAAACATCAGCCACAAAGCAGCTAATTTTAGGAACTGCGTCAGGATGGTATTCAATTTGTTGAACTCTTAGTCATAGATTCGCATATTTTAATATGATGATCTAATCTTATATACCTTTTATATCTTGCTTATAAGTGTCTTATGATGTAGATGTTACATTATATATTTTCATTGTCAGTTGCTATTTTTTAGGATAACTGGCTTTATGACTATGAAAATTGGAAAACTTGCTGCTGTAGGAATTGGAGGTGGTGTTATTTTGTTACACATTGCCAGTCAAAAGGGTTATATTGATATTAACTGGGATAAAATTAATAAAAAAGTGGATAAAATATCAGATAAAATTGAGAAAGAGACTACTGGAAAATCTCCTGATTGGTTTGAAAAAGTAAGTATTATTACTACTTTAATTGTTCCCCATTTAATCTTGTATTTTTTTCACATCTGTATTTGACCAATTTTATTTATAACATATTATTGGATATTTTGATTTACAGTAGGGATAACTTTTTGGGCTTTCCATACATATGCCACACAATTTTCAAACAAATGTTTTTGTTCCAGGTTTTATTGTTTGTCAAAGATAATTCATATTATTCTGCTGGCTTTACAGGAGGCTTCTTTTTTGGCATAGCTTCATCATAATTTATTAAAATTTGACTTCTATAATGTGAGTCTTTAATGCATTTTAAATTGTTACAAGGTCAAATACAGAAGTGTGTTGTCCTGTACTTAATTCAGCTGTTATGATTTGTTAAAAAACATGAATTTTTTTGTTATTTTTTCATGGATACAAATGTAGGTTCAAGTATTTAATATAAACATTTGGATTAGAGGTGAACCACTTAAATGAACATCAAAAAATGCAATAAAAACAATACAGTATTATGATGTTGTAGAGAATTTTAAATGTTGGCTTTAAAACCAAATTCACTAAGATTTTTTAAAATTATTTTTAAAGTCAACACTATTACTTTATTTATATTATTAGTTATTATTATTATTATATATATATATTGATTATATTAGACAATATTTACTATGTCAATTTTTACAGGTGGAGAGATTTGTGGACCGTAAATTAGACAAAGCTGAGGAATTATTAAAAAAGAAAGAATACAAGGCGAAACGTTGGTATGGCAATTTTATTGGTGATGATCAATATCGTGCTACAGAAACACATGTATTTTTAGCATCTTTCATTGCTGGTATGGCAGTAGGTCTAATTTGTGGAAAGTAGATACATATATGATTGTTTGCTTAAAATTGTTACCATCTCATAATATTCTAATATCCTTCTAAAATTTCACTAGTGATGAAATCTTTTCTTAGTTGTTATAAATATTTAATTTATTTAGGATCATTAATATTCTAGTTATAAATACATATGATTACCATTATTAAAACAATTAAGTATGTGTCAATAAAAAAAATGTTGAAAAGTGTTTCTTAATATTACACATCACAATAAAATAATTAATTATAAACATTGTCTTATTTAAAAGAATATTTTTAAAGGAATTTATTCTTGTAGTTTAACAATGTTTTTATGGTAATGGAACAATTTTTCTGATGGCAATTGTTCTAAAAAATTCTTATAATCCTTAAGATATTTGTTTTTGATGGTACAAACAGCATTATTATATCGCCGCCTTTCAATTATTGGCAATGTATTCCATAAATGATTATCATTTTCATTAACCATATTAAACAAATCTTTTCCTGATCTGAAAAAAGATAGATGTAATGTATTTCTCAATAGTTTGTCAATAAACACTGATTTTCCTAAGAAAGTTTAATTTCAAACCTTTTTTTTTCACACATTTGATTATACAAATAGTTCATTATACAAAAGGACTTGAGGCCAGTCATTGCGCAGGGGCACAAGATATGACTGTAAAACCGACTGGTTGTGGGTTCAATTCCCACTCGAGGAGATGAAATATTTATTTAAATTTATATTTTGGCGGTGTTGAGTTCTGCCACTCAACACGCAATGCCTGCAGAATACGGCAGAAAGTGGGGAACGGAGTGTCTTAACACTAGGTTCCCTCTGCCTTTCTGTGTACGGGATACAGTGTGAAGCTGATTTATTTTTACAATAAGGCAACAAATACTTAGGTGTCTTATTATATTTTAAATAATATTTGTTTACTTTAAAAAACAAGACAATGTAAACTTAAAAAACTTACAATAACTTTGGAGGAGCAGGCTCTACAAACTCGACTTCATGTTTTTGCATATCTTTTGAACCAGGACTATCAACTGAACACCTAAGTTTAAAATTCAGGGCTTATATATAAAAAGAATAACAAACAACAGTATCTTTAAATCAAGTGCAATTGTGAAGTTGACTAAGGTTGGACAAGGCAAGCTGGGCTGGTGTCGTGGACGACGGCTACACTCTTGGTGGGTGAACCACCAACTTCCAGTTGCAGTCGGAAGTGCTAGCCAAAGTTCACGTCAAGTTCGTGCAAGTCATCGACAGAGGTTATCGCGCGGATTAAGAGAAGAGCGGAAGAAGCCCAGATCCGGCGATGGAGAGAGGACCTGGGGTCACCGGCGGCAGGCCTAGTTTTGGTGTTTTGACGTTCAGGCGGGTGCAGGTACTGACGGGGCATGGTTGCTTCGGCAAATACCTGCATCAGATTGCACGTCGGCAAATGTCGCCGGTGTGCCACGAGTGTAGTGCCTCCGATGACTTGGCGCACTACACTCTGGCCGAATGCCACGCTTGGTCCCCACAGCACCATGCCTTGATGACTGTAGTGGGTAGGGATCTCTCACTGTCCAGTGTTGTGGGGGCTATGCTGAATAGTGAGTGGAACTGGTCTGCAATGGTCTCCTGCGAATCAGTTATCGCACTGAAGGAGACCGCTGAGCGGATGCGAGAGTCGAGCGCTAACGCAAACCCGCTTCGCCGACGTAGGCCAGGGAGTAGAAGGCGTCTTCAACTCCCCCTATTTTAGAGGACTAGCTACTGCGGGAGGATAAGTTTCCTCGTGCAAGTCATCGAGGCTGTGGGTGCCCTAGGAGAAACCCCATGGCACCCTGTAGGTGAAGGCGACCCGCAATAGGCAATCTTCCACCGAGGCGTTGTAGTAGTAAGCGCGAGTGCTCCTGCAGTGTCTCATATTGGTGGAGAGCGTTTCCGCTGGGTTTTAGTGGGTAGTATCAGGTTATTGGTACTTTTCTTATTGTCCCTGTTTAAGGGAAAGACACTTTGTTAATGTGTTCTTTATATTTACAATTACATTTTTAACTCAAAAGGTCAGGTTCATTCTTTTGAGGTTATCCTTGATGAGTCCTACACTACCATTAGTTCGTACAGCAAATTTGTTCTACACATGGATGCTCTGCATAAAGAAAAGGCGAGCTGGGCTGGGCTCAACTTTGATGACTGGATCTGAATCCAAACCAAATCAAGGACAACACTGATTATAATCAGTGTTGTCCTTGATTTGGGACACTGCAAAGTGGGTGTAGTGGACTTAAAGTTGAAGATGTATGTGTAGAATGAGAATATAAATTCTACTTTAAAAATGCAATTTTTTATGCTTGTATGTAAACAAATTAAGTAATGCACTAATATATATACATATAATTGATTACTTACGAAGGGCTTCCTATTGAATCACGGAGAGATATTTGTGTAACATTACTTAGATTACTGCATAATGCTTGTGATTCATCCAATTTACAATCTGTTGGTTGTTGTTGGTCATCATTTGTATCATTATCTATTTGAGCACTTATTGCACTGAAAATAGTGGAAAACTTTCTAAATAGCAACATCATTAGGATAAATTTTTACCATTGCTTGTGAAGAAATATTACATTTGTATAGATCTATATTTTAATATTATAAAGCTAGTGAGTGTTTGGTTATAAGTGATCATGAGTGCACAAATTAATAGGATTTACTGGTTAAAGAAGGTTATCTGCAATTTATTTAATCTTTTAAAAATATCTGCTTCTAAATAATTAATTTATGCTACCTGTTTGTTACTTTTTACTATCATTTAAAATTAAAAAACTGATTACTTTTCAGGATACAGACCAAATATTTGTAACATTTGGTTTGTACCCTGAAAAGTAATCAGTTTTTTAATTTTAAATGATAGTAAAAAGTAACAAACAGGTAGCATAAATTAATTATTTAGAAGCAGATATTTTTAAAAGATTTTTAATAAAATAAAACTTTATTCCTCCAATCATAACAAGTTTTGGGTTTGATTCTCACTGGAGGAAATTGAATAATTAATAGTTTTATATCCTCATTCATGATGATACAGTATAATGTTAACATATGTTTAAAAAAACTGAGATCTTACTAAATTATTTACATAGTTATAAACAATGTTTTAAAACAATCTTTGATTTATTTATTTTGCTGTGAAACTTCTTGGATGTTCCTAAGTATTTGGTGCCAGATTATTAAATATTTTGATCTACTAAAGTACAGAATTAGTGATATTAAAATGTATATTATATTTACATTTTTCACTCCAGAAACTAAAAAAGTGATGAATTACAATCACAATTTTAAAACATTCGTGATGGGATGGACAATACACTGCTTATATAAATTTATAACGAAGATTTACCTATTTCCAGATTTATTTTCTGTATAATTTTTTTTTAATAAGTAAGGTTCTATTTTCTTTAGTTGCTCAGCAATAGCTTTTCTATAATACTTTTTATGTTCCTGATATTTGAAAATGAAATATTGTTTTTCATCCTTACTTAAAGATCCCCAAGATTTCACTGCTTCAACTAGCACCCTGTTGTTCTGCAAATTAAAATACCGACTTGATAAAATCTTATTGAACTTTCATACAAGGTAACCTTTACAGTTTGATTTATTATATAATTTATTTTAACAATAAACTTTTTATACGAGACTACTGAGATTTTTTTAAACACTTAAAAATATTATAATAAGCAAAGGCACTTAACTATTAAATTCTTTATACCTTTACTTTGGTTTCTTCTCTTTTTTTGCAATATACTTGAATATAATATGCTAAAGCACTTCTCGGGAAATTTCTTCGATAATTGTCCATTTTAATTAAAAAATAAATATAAAAGATAAAAAAATTTAAGTCTATATGTTTAAGTTTATAATGCAAATTATAATCACAGAACACATTTAGCCATAGGGTTGATTAGAAATAAATAGAATGTACTATGTACTCTGTGGAATGTACTCTGTGCACCACAGAACACATTTGACTCTGTGTAATAAATTGAAGATCAAAACATCTATATTTATCGCGGCGGGTGCAACGGTTAGGGACCGTTAGCTCCCTTAGAATAGTCTCAATATTACCAGCTTCGGCTTCATGTCGCTTAGCTGGTTTGTTTAGAGTAGGGAAATTCCACCCCAGTCCGATCGAAGGCTGTAGGCCGAGGTTCGAGCCCCGCTAGGGGGCGCCCCTGTAGCTTTTGGTTTTTATTTTCACAGGCTGCCATCCAGTGCCTGATTATTCCTCAGGGAAAGAGTACCCTCTTCCCTACCCAACCGGTGTCACTGTAAAAGCAAATAAGGCTAACAGCATTAATGTCACATTCGAAAAAAAAAATCTATAATTATATGTTATATTATTCTATGACTTTTAGGCGTGTCAGTCGTCCAGTGGAGTACAATTTTCTGTGACCGTGTGTCAGTATGACGGAGGTATGTTGGAAGTACAATTATATTTCTCGTGTTTTTGAATTACAATTTTAAAACACTAGGCACTGTATATTTAAACATGACCTAACCGGAGTTGGAACTTGACATGTCATGCCCTCTTTTTTTCTACATTTATTCTATTTTCCAAAAATCCCTAGGGCTATTCATTATCTAAATGAGAATTCCATAGAACACAGTTATTCAAAATTTTGCAACGTTCACAATAAAATAGTCTGGTGTCCACCCCAGACATTACACTAACAAAAATATTACACGAACGGTAAAGTACCGGACCCCACCCCCAGAAAATATCTCTAGATACGCTAAGGCATACGTTCAACTAACAAAATTAATAAATGTATAAGGATTTCAACGTAACCTGATTAGAATGCAGCTTTGGGATTAGTTTTCGTAGGTACTTAATAAAATAGTTTTTAATATAGTAAAAAACAAGTAGTGACGATCAGCCTAGCTAATCGAATCTGCAATGAAGAGATACACAGAATGGCAGGTGCTAGCCCAACCGGTGTCGCTGTAAAAGCCAATAAGGCTAACAGCATTAATGACACATTCGAAAAAAAAAAAACTGACAATTGACATTGTTGTCATCTTCTGAATACATTCAAGTCCATTCGGATATTATATGTGATTTGTGTTTAAGAGGATTTGCTTTAAATTCGGTACATTTTGAATACATTAAAATAAATAACTTACCCTTATTTTTTTTAAGTTAACAATAATTTAAGTTGTTAAGCTACGCTCAACGTTGTAATGTCAAGTGAAAAAAAGTAAGCTATCTTTTATTTTCATTCAGTTTATTGTAATTATCGTTTTTAATATTCTATTTATTTCTAGATATGGGCTCATTGTACGTGGAAAACAAAATCCAGAATTGACTTTCCAGGCATCTCGCAATGTTTTTGGTAGCGATGATGAATCTGATGATGGTGCAGGAAAAAAGAATATTTTGTTACAGTCTAATGCTAATTCTAGAAGACAGGTATTATTAATTAAACAACTTTAACTTACTATGATTTTTCTCGTATTTATTTCTATATTTTATTATAGTCAAAACTTTCTCAAGAAAAAGCGGTAACAGAAGATCCTACAGTATACCAATATGATGAGATATATGATTCAATGACAAAAGAAAAAGAAATAAAAAAAGTGAAAACATCTTATGATAAGAAGCCAAAATATATAGAAAATTTGCTAAAAGCTGCAAATAAAAGAAAATTAGAAAACGAACGCCGTGTAGAACGTCAGGTATGTTACATATTTATTAATTTGTGCTTCAATACATATTGTGCCTAAATGACTTCATCTCTGGTAAAAATAGTGTTTCATTTCCACATATATAGCCATAATTTTGAAGGGATAACAATTAAGATAAAATGCTTATAAACACTTCTCTTAACTGTTATACCTCCTCTGTCTATTTAACCATATTAAAAATGGTCTACTAATATTTACTTTAAAGGCTCAAAAACTTGTTTAGAATGAAACTGATGTGAATTTGTATGTGGCCAAAGTGGTGTAGAACTATTTTTCTATTATTTTTACCACATTATAAAAATTAATTCTAAGCCTATTTTTGTTAGGTCTAGATGGCACTTATCTCCTCCTTTTGTCATGAAAATTGTGAGGAACTGTAAGTTGTATCAGTTACACACACACACACACTTACAGTATTTACACACTTTAGGCTTCTAAAATGTTAGAATGTTTTTTTTAATTTATTGGGATAAACAAACCATGCACATACATATAAACAAAAGAACATCATAAAATATATAAATGTAACACCAACACCGTTAACCACAGATTAATATAGTAAATATAACAATATATATATATATACATAGGTAAGTTAATTTTTTATCAATATTATATGTTTACATTTATTTATATTTAAATTAAGTTTATTGTCTTTGCAATATGTTGAGAAGTTATTAAGATCTTTTTGAAACTAGAAATGGTTGTTAAGATTGTCTGTAGTATGATAATTTTTAGGTTATCCGCGTAAAGTAGAATGTTCCAGAATTTAAAACATTTCCTAATATCATTAATAAACACTAAAAACAATAAGGGGCCTAATATAGTTCCCTGTGGAACGCCAGAGGTTATGGGAACAAAATCTGACTCATAACCGCTAACGGCAACCTTTTGAATACGATTAGTAATATATGACTACAAATTACCACGAATTCCATTAAAAGTAAATTTTTTCAATAGAATTTTGTGATCCGCTGTGTCCAAAAGCTTTTCGAAAGTCTGTAATAACATTATCCACTTGCTTATTATTATCAATACTTTCAAATAAATAATTTGTGTAAACCACTAGATTAGTGCTGGTTGAACAAAGTTAAACAAAGCCATGTTATGTAGCAAAGGGTATTTGGCTTTGTAGACTAATCTGTCAAAACCTTTAGAAAGAGTGGTTCTATCGATGTTGGGCGATAATTTTTTACATTTGACTTATCACCATTCTTGAAAACTGGGCAAAAGTATTTTCATTTTGTTCATATAAAGAAAAATATTTTTTTATGTATAATTTTTTATTTATTTATAATATGTATGTGCCGTTTTGATCGATGACTTGTTGCCATCTTATGTGTAGAGCCATGATCCCATTCTTGTAGAAACATTGAGATTTTTGATAAAAAAAGTGTTCTTGAAGTTAGCTTTATGATTTCTAAAGAGTTCTGCAATGACCGAAACAGGTGGAAATCTGACGAAGCAAGGTTAGGGCTATCCGGAGGATGCATCACCACATCCCCCTCTCTCATTTTTTGAAGCGTGGCTAAAGATGAGTGCGGTTTGTCATTGTCATGGTGGAACACCATGCCCTTCCTATTCACCAGCTCCGGCCGGCTTTTTTCAATAGCTTGTTTTAACCTCATCAGTTGCGAACAGTAGAGGTCAGAATCGATAGTTTTACCCGGTGGCAAAAGCTCATAGTGGACGATTTCTTTCTAATCCCACCATTCACATAGCATCACTTTATTCTGGGTCAGGCTGGGCTTTGCCACGGTCTTGTCCATGCTACGACTGTGATCTTTTTCGCACATTCTTATCGTAAGTCACCTATTTTTCATCACCCGCAATCATCTGTTTAAGAAATGGTTCGGAATTGTTATGTCTCAACAAAGAATCACAAATGGAAATGCATTAGGGTTTCTCTCCGTGAGATCATGTTACAACATGTTTTTGTCAAGTTTTCTTGTACCCATGACTTTCGTAATAAAACTTAAAAATGCACCGAATTTCTTCGTCACATACTTTTATTTTGCTTGCTTGAAAAACAATTGAAAAATGGCGGGAACTAGTTTTTTATTTATTTATTTATTGTCTATCTTCAGAATGTCACATTTAATGGTATTAAAGCCAGTTACATTCAGTACATCCAAAGAGGTTTGATTACCAATAATACATTCAAAATACGTAAATACTTTTGCCCCAAACCCATTATATCAATCATAGTAAAGTCAGCATTGTAAAATTTAAAAAATGTATAAAAAATATATAAAGAACAATTTAAAAAGCATGAGTCAAATATTTAATAGAATTTATATATTTAATTCAATTTTATACCTTTAGGTTCAAAAAGAAAGAGAAAAGGAAGGTGATGAATTTGCAGACAAAGAAGTTTTTGTCACATCAGCTTATAAAAAAAAGTTAGAAGAAATGCATATAGAAGAAGAAAAAGAAAAATATCAAGATTACCTGGAAAGTATTGGGGATGTGACTCGACAGAATGACTTAGGTTACTAAATTTTATGTGTATCTTCTGCATAGTGTAATAGAGTAAAGAGAATTTACATTCTCCACAAATTTCGAAGTTCTATATTCATGCTTAACTTTATTTAACATTCAAATCGCTTCAAAATCAAATAATCAAGCTTCACGCTGTATCCCGCATACAGCAGGGTAGGCGGAGGGAACCTAGTGTTAAGACACTCCGTTCCCTACTTTCTGCCGAATCCAGAGGCCTTTCATGTAAGTAGCAGTACTCAACATCGCGCATGGCGCCTGGACAGCAGAGCGAAGGTATGGAAATATAAATTTTAAAAAAATGCCCCTGCCCTACGACTGGCCTCGTTTAACCTGAGTAGAATAAATATTTTTTTAAATAAAATATTTCCTAATATGAGAATCAAATTCATAATTTCTCATCTTAACTTTACAATGTTATAGTTGAAGTATATTATAATATCTATATATAATAAAACAGTAAAAAATCATTGTGTACATTTAGTATTGTTGACTGAAATGGGTGGGGGACATTTAAAAAGAATAATAGAAAAAATTATGTTTTTTGAAATTCTTGTCTGTCTATCTGTATGTATGGTCACGCTTGTCTTCGAAAGTGCTGAACTGATTTACTTCAATCTTTTACCAATTGCTTTGTTTTAACTCAACATCTTAGGTTTGTTTCATCAAAATCGGTTCATTAAAAAAAAGTTATCGGCATTTTTACTTGTGTTTGCCTGCAAATATAAAGTAATCCATATCTATACTTATAATAAATCTGTATTTTTAGCCAACTTTCAAAACAAAGAGGAGGTTCTCAATTAAATATTTTCCCTTGGATATTCGATTCATTTAACTCTTCGCTTTCAAGTTAATTAAATTACTCATTGACAACGACCCAAATTACTGTCAGTCAATTCTGTTTATTGAATGAATAATCATGTAGTTCAAGCGGGCGAAGCCGCTAGTAATAAAATATGAACATAATAAAAAATAACCTAACCCTGTTATTTTCTTAAAATAAAGAATACATACTTTTACTTTACAGGTGGGTTTTATAGGCATTTATATGAGCAAAAATTAGGATCAGATAAAAATAGCAAAGTCGAAGAAAAAAATTATACTAACAATGTTGAAGAAGGAAAGCAAGATGTTGCAGATAATGTAAAATGCATTGAAACAGATAAGGAAACAATACTTGACAAACCTAAACAACACAAATTAATCAATACACAAACGAAACAGAGAAATTACAGAAAGAGAAAGTCCTCAAATGATAAAAAATTATCTGAAGGTGAAATTGAAGATTCTGAAGATGAAATTAAATTTGCAAATTTAGACGAAATAAAATCATTTAAGAAATCTAAACTTACAAATATTGATGCTGATTCTGACTTTTCTATGGATGATTCATCTAGTGATGAAGAATCTAATGAAAAAAGAAAAGAACTCGCGGCTCCTGACAAAACTCATGATGAAGTAACAAAAAGTGATGTATCAAATGACGGGGCACCAAAGCTAGAAACGCCACCACCAACAGTTACACAAGAAAAGCCAAAAGTGAAAATTGATATATGGAAAAAGAGAACAGTAGGGGAAGTGTTTGAGACAGCCTTGAAACGATATTATGAAAGGAAAGCAACAAGATGTGCTTAAATAATTTATAAAATGTAACCTAATTTACACAAAAATGCAATAAAATTGTGTCAGATGTGATATTTAATTATTGAGTGTCCATTCATCAATTGAAATATATATTATTCGGAAATTTTGTTACGTTTCTTTTTTTTTCCAAACCTCAATCGTCGCGCGTATATTCAGGTGCTGTGCTTCTGCTGCGTCATAGAAATGGTGGGGGCCGAGTGTGTCGTATCCTAGAATTTTAATAAAACAATTCCTTACCCAAAACAGTCAGTTTTAAACTGATCGGCCTCAACAGGGATCTCCAATTTGATCGAACCCACTACCATGGCCTTTACATTCAGATGCTGTAAGAAAATTGCAGTCTAGGCATTAAAACTATAAATAAATATTTTTATATTAACTTATAACGATGATTTTATTTAATTTTTGTCTCTGTACACGCACATCTTCTGAACTAATGGTCCGATTTGAATGAATATTTGATTTAAAAGACTTCGGTCCGGCTAAACCGCCGTCCGGATGAGCATTTTTCAATGACTTAAGAATTGCAGATTTCAGATCTTCAATTTTTATGTTACATCTGATGAACAATCTTAACAGTCCAGCTAAAGTACTGTAGATGCGTCAGCGCTCCTTTTACCGGAACGGGAAATAGAGTAAAATATTTTAAACCCATATCTAAACAAATGAAAGAAGAAACCTCAACAGTTTAGAGGTAGGATTCTGCCGCCAGTGTCTACGAATCGATTTCGGAATGAGGCGTGTGCGATGGTTTCCTCTTTAATTTTATTAATTATTTTGTTACAAAAAATATACTTTTAAATTGAAACTGTGGTTTCATTTAAAGTGGCGCTGACAAAAACACTGTATAAAAATAATGAAATGTTGCTTTAACAAAAGTGTTTGAGCGTAATAAGCCTTTTCTGTATAAAAATTGAACATCTGGAACATTTGATGAACGGCCAAAATAGTTCAGCTAAACTATAAGAATTAATGAAATGCCGCCTTGACAAAAATATAAAGGATAGACATTTTCTGTTGACGTATAAAAATAGAAGATCTACAACATCTAATAAAAAATCATAACAGTCCAGCTAAACTATAAGAACAGAACCAGTATATAAGATTTGGAAAATGTGATGAAAATTATAATGGTGGTCGCTAAATTATAAAATGCAGAATTAATTATAACAAATTAATAAAATGAACTACTATGGTATAATTACTAAGTATAGTTTATTGCAGAAACCAAATATATATTGTGACAATAAAGTATCCGGAAATTGTAAATAAAACTAAAAGTATTAATTTATTCATCAATATTTATTTTGTCGCCTTCAAAATAGTCCCCATTTGATGCAATACACATGTGCCAACGCTTGTTCCAATCTTCAAAACGTGTTTTATAAGCACTTTCCGGGATCTTCTTTAGCTCTCGCGTCTAATTCTCTTCTATGTCTTCAATTGACTTATAACGGTGTCCTCGGAGTGGCAATTTGAGTGTAAGGAACAGGAAAGAGTCGGCCGGAGCTAAATAGTATTCCTTATTAACTGTTTGTCCCTCCGGAAGAAATTCATATTGGATCACACCTCGAATATCGAAGAAAACATCACCTTCACTTTTGACTTGCTTTCGCGCGGTTTTTTCGGTTTTGGCACGTTTTGGTCTGCTATTTCAACGATTGTTGATTTGTTGGCATGTCATACTCGTAGACCCATGTCTCATCGCCAGTTATGATGCGTTCCATGAACGAGTCATATGATACGAGTCTTCTTCACGATAAGCATCGTGAAGAAGCATTTTTGCATGAAATTTAGCTCTTTTGGAACAAGTGTGCCAGCGACCTTTCTCATGTCCAAAATGTCAACCAAAATCAAACGAACCGACTCTCGAGAGATGTTAAGGTCTTGTGCTAACTCTCTAACACTGGTATGACGATTTTCGAGCACAGTTTCCTTCACAATTTCAATGTTTTCATCGGTTGAAGGTCGTCCGGAACGAGGCAAATCTTCAACGTCGGTACGGCCGTTTTTGAACGCTTTGTACCAATCATAAACTTGTGTTTTTGATAAAATTGATTCACTGTAAGCCTCTCTCAACATTTGCAACGTTTCCGTACACGAAATTTTGTTTGTAACACAAAATTTATTGCAAACTCTTTGTTCAATTATTGGATTCATTATAAAATCGCCGCGCACTACTGAGGTGTGTTTACTAAACTGAGTGCTGTCAACAAACTAGCTGCCAGATCGCGCTAAAATTGGTATCAGAGGTCAGCACAGTGCTACCAACTTACAACATATATTTAAAAATAGTTAACGCGCGACTTTTTTAATTAAAATTTCCGGATACTTTATTGTCACTGTGCTGTCTCCATGAGCTTCTGGCTGCCTAAGCGATGGTAGTAATGTGTTCGATATAACCAGTAGTCGTCGATTGTTTATATTTCAAATATTTTCATTTCTATGGTCTGACACGATTAAGTACAGCGTTAGTTATTAATAATGAATTGATTATCACTTGGTTTTTTTTTACAATCTGCATTAGAGATAAATAATAGATAGCTTTTACAATATATTTTTTTATTGATGCGTTCTTCTAGTTTATGGGATTACACAATGTGCTTTGCAGTGGACTGAAAAAAAAAATACGTAAAGGTTTATAGACATTATATAAGTCACGATTTATATTCCCAAAATACTTAAAATGCATTACAGAATATTATAATTTCCATTTTACGAACATAATTATCAGCAACAGGAGGTGACTGTTACAAGGCGGTTGTAGGTTTGATCCCCACTCGAGGGAATGAATATTTTTTAATATTTTCATTTCATCGCTCTGGCACCAAGGCAAAAGCCCGGCGTTGAGTTCTGCCTCTTAAGACGCTATACCTTGGAAAAATAGGCGGAAAGTGGGAAACGGAGTGTCTTAACACTAGGCTAGACTCTGCCTGCTGTATGCGGTATACAGCGTGAAGCTGACCGAACTGTATGATCTGTCTAGTGTTTTAAATTTTTAAAAATGAATTACCAAATTGATTTTAGTTCCGGATTTACTAAAACCTGACGTAAATTAACGTAAAAAGTGAAATGTGAATAGAGCTAAGATAAGTCGAAAGTTTTAAATCAAGTTACTTTTCTTTAAAACTGCTAACTTGTCTAAACTCTATACTCACGTTTAAATAAGTAAAGAAACTATATTTAATTGTTTACCAATAAATTCTGATACTGGATCATTTTCACCCTCAGCTCGCATAGTGCCAGTGATCTCTTCATTTTCAACCATAGGCAACACTAATTGGACGAATTCTTGTGTATATGGTGGAGCAATAGCATCTAACACCTGGAAATTAATATCAATTTAAATATAATATGTATCTATAGTTTTCTCTTTCCGCCCAATTTCCGAGACATTTTGTGTTCGGTGGCTGAATACAATGCCAATAAATAAAAAATATTTTTCCCTGGTGGAGATCGAATCCACAATTTTTAGGCGCCACGACAGCCTCAACTACGCTACTCGTATGTTTTATACAGAATACATAAAATTTAAAATGTTTACTACCTCAGTGATGAAATATCTAATAAGTGATATATCCACGTCGTCATTGTTAACACACAGATTTATGAATTGTAACACGGGCACTACGCAGCCACGACTTAATAAGTTAACCATCCGGTCCAAAAGCATTTTTTTTAATTCCAACTGTAAATTAAATTGATATTATATTAATATACTTATGAATGTAGTATGAGTTCTAACCATTATATACGAAAAAGGAGCCATTAAGTATAAAACGTAGGGACGGTAATAAGAATAAAGACAATAATCTATATAAAGTACATGTACTAACCGACTGAGGTGACGCACGCACAGCGGTATAACCGCTTATAACCGCTGATGGTAGAAACGTGAAATTTTGACAGATGTTTATTTTCTTAATCTGGATATCCACTAAGAAGGGATTTTGAAAAATTCAAACCCTAAAGCAGGGGTTCCCAACCTTTTCTTGATCAAGGACCATTTTTATATCAATATTTCTAGGAGGGACCACTATGTAGGTATAATAAATATAAACTGTCATAATCAAACATAAATTTTAACGCCATTCCACTAAAATTAAAATTGTTCGCGGACCATTTTTCGCCTTCTGTGGACCACTGGTTGGGAACCACTGCCCTAAAGGGAATAAATAGGGGTTGAAAGTTTGTATTGATTTTTTTAAATCAGCTCCGATATCTATAAAATTTGAAATTCAGGTTCAAAGATATATCTTTCATTGAACACGTATTTCTTATTTTTTTAGAATTCACCTCATAAGAGTGCAAATAATGAGTTGAAACTTTGTTTGGAATAATCTTTAAATCGCCACCGATTTTTGTAAAATGTGAAATTTAAACTCTTAAAAATATTTAATTGGACACGTATTTCATAGTTTATTAGAAATCACCCTTAAGGGTGCAAATAAGCAGGCGAAGCTGCGCGCGTCCGCCAGTAGTTAATAAATAACCTTCCTTGTTGTGGAGTGATTGTAAATGCGACGGTTGTGCGTTCGAATTCCATCGAGAGGGATTAATTATTTTGTCTAGTAAAAAGAGAAAGAGCGGCGTTTAGTTCTGTCACTAAACACGAAATATTTCCAAAATTGAATGGGAAAGTGGGGTGAAGTAGCTTAGTATTCGGTCTACTACGCCTTAGCTACGCTACTTATAAAGAATACAGGGTAGAGCTAAAAAACAAAAACTACCTGAACTAATATTTCTAATTCATCTTGCGGTGATTCAAACAGCTGCACTAACAACTTGAGCAGTCTGTGATGAAGTAGTGGGTGGCAAGAGGCAACCTCGTCAAGTAAAGCCAAGTGTAACGGACAATGCTCTGTACATAATTTAAAATATGACTTTTCTGTCACCACACATTCCACCCACACTAGCACACCCATTCCGACAACGGGAAACCTATAATTTGTTAAAAAAAAATCACGCTTTTCGCTGTAACCCGCACACACAAGGGTAAGCAGAGGGAAGCTAGTGTTAAAACACTCCAATCCCACTTTCCGCCGAATTCTGGAAGCATTGCGTTTTGAGTGGCGGAATTCAACGCTACGCTTTGCCTCGACACCGAAATGGAAATACAATATCTATTAATTCCTCAAGTGGGGATCCAACCAAAATTTGTATGTTTATATTATGTTTAATTTTAAATGATTTTTTTTTCTTTCTGCACGCATTTGTTTCCATGGCGAGGACGGCTGGTAGAGAATGCTTTTTAGCGTTAAGTCCGACTTTTGTGACTGTATATTATTTTATACTGTCTGCAATAAAGAATTTAAAACAATAAAAAAATCTATACATATAATCGAATTATAACGTATTGTTGTCTGTACATGTGAGACATATGAGAAAATCTATTATTTGGGGAATTTATAAATGTAGACCCTAAATATAGATGTATATTTTATTTTTGTCTGTGCGTTTGTGTACGAATGCACAACCTACGAAACTAATTTAAATGCATATGTCACTATTTTATTTAGGTAAACAATCAGTGTTTGTTTTATTAAAATCGGATCTTAAATAAAAAATGTTTTTTTTTTTTAGAATAATAAATACCTTATACAATGATACAGAGAGGGCAGCTCTGCAATAAGTTCACTGGAGCTGGCCGAGCTGCTGCACACAGCGTGTATTTTCTCTATAGCCTGTACGGTCGCCTTCAACTCGTCCTTCACGGGCCGGCCGGGGGTCACGCCCTCGCAAACGCTGGCCGCATACGCCAACAGATACATGTATTTAGACTTGTGCTCTGGATTTAATTTACTTCCCAATTTGAAAAGAGAATCTACAAGAAGTTCTGAAAAAAACAATCACATTTTGTTATTTCATTTTAGATTCACGCTATATCTCGCATATAGCAGAATAGGGCTAGACCTAGTTTTGAGCGGAGCAGCGTTTGATTGTAACGCGACGGTTGCGGGTTCGACTTCTACTCAGGGGAATCAATCAAACGAATCCTTCAATCTAAGAAATAAGACAAAGCGCGGCCTTGAGTTCCACATCATGCGCATGTCTTGAAAATTTGGCAGACAGGATGGAAGGAACTGTGTTAGCACTAGGTTTCCTCTGTCTACCCTGCTATTTGTGGAAGACAGCGAGTGTTGCTTTATTTTTCGAATATGAAGTTAATGCTGTTAGCCCTATTGGCTATTACTGCGACACCGGTTGGGTAGGAAAGGGGGTACTCTGTCCTTAAAGATATGCAAGCACTAAGTGCGCACGAACCAGGGACAAGCTGATGCGATACGTAAGAATTTATTTTGTTTCTTTTGCATGGGATCTATCTACGCTACACAAGCATAGGAGAAGACGGGTCTTATACAAGTTTTGTATAGTACCAGCTTATTTCTAAGTGACATTTTACTACGCTTCTTTATGAGATGATTTAATCTATTGACAATGAATTTTGCTTTATTGCAAGCTTTTGTGACGTATGGTTTGAAGGAGAGTTTAGAGTAAAGAGAGAGTAGAGTTTAGTCTAAAGTGACAGTTAGATATTTGTTTCCCAGGGAATGGCTTTATCTAATAGATAGACGGTAGAGACGTGCTCTAAACGAGCGCGAGGGAAGAGTATCGCTTTAATCTTCTCTGGATTAACCTCGATTCTCCATTGGCGGAACCACACACCGAGTGCGCGGGCCACTTTCTGAAGTTGATCGGCTATTATGCGTGTGTTACGCGAAGAAGTCTCTTGTGTCCCGTCCCTGGTACGAGGTATGTCTCTTGTGTGCAACGCGTATAACATAGGAGAGCAGATTGAACCCTGGGGGACGCGTGCGCGGAGGAGGCGGGGGGAGGAAAGAGGTTCTTCTACTTTATAGCGGAAATACCTATTTGACAGAAAATCCCGCGGGATGCGCACGCGACGGTCTGGCAAGCCAGAGCATCGCTGACATTATCAAAGGTTGTCGCTACGTCGAGAAAAATGACGGCGGTATGTCTGTGGTGGCAAGTTTTCACTTTGTATTGAGCTATGTGCTCTACCACGAGATGGATTGCGGAATCTTTCTAAAACCGAATTGCTCATCGATGAGCAGAGATTTGGCCTCTACCACCTCGGAGAGTCTAATGAGAATGATTCTCTCATATATTTTACCTAAAATGCTGAGAAGGCTGATAGGTCTATAGCTAGAGGGCATATTCCACGGCTTATTAGGTTTAGGTATACCTATGACAACGGCTTCCTTCCACTCCTCGGGGAAGGAGAAGGGAATTAAAAATAATGACCAATAGAGATAAGAACTAAGCCGGAAGAGACATAAGTGTTCTATTCGACACTTTATCGGGCCCCGGGGCCTTCCTATCTTTGAGATTTTTGATGGTGTTTTTGGCCTCATCTGTCGAGGTCTGGCGAAGGGGTTCCCCTTGCGGGGGCAACAACGCCCATTCTGCGACCACGGAAACCACTCTCATGATGTGGTCACAGGGCTAACCACTCGGTGTACACTAAGCCTGTCACTCGACTGTCAGCGAGACATTCCGCGTTTTCGGTGTCATCGGCCGCGATCAACAAGTCGGGCCTAATCAGAGGTGGCATAATCGAGAGATAATCGACTCTAAAAGCACGCGACAGCGCCCAGAAGGCCTGTGCGACGGCGCGAGCCCCTCGAGCTTAGAGTGATTCTTAAAAAATATATCATAACATATTAGTATATAAATTACCTAGAAAATGAGGTATTCTTAGCAGATGAACTGGCGGAGGTTCAGCTTGTGTGTACGCTCTGAACAAAACAGATATATCTGCTGGATTCAAAGCACCTCTAGACAACATGGCCGCCAGCGCCGTGCGAGCACTGCGCCACGACTCGCCCGGGGTCAGTGCTAGTGTGATAGGGGTCACATCATGTCCACTGAAATGTAATAACGTACACAGCAGATATGATAGTTATGGTAATTCAGGAGATATCTATTAGTTATATAATATTTTAAGTAGTAATTGTAATTCTCTATTTAATGGAAATGCAGAAAGGACCTAATATTGAGACATTACACTTCTCACATTCCGCCTATGTTTTTTGTTTAGTCTAAGACATTGCGTCGATAATAGATAATCAGTAGCTAATTAAAACTGTATTACTATTGTCAAAAAAAATCTATGGTAAACTTAATACCTCTGTTGTGCACATCGTGTAATTTCCTGACTTAACCTTTTCATTATTGCTCCACCTCTAGGCTCTTGAGACAATATGTGAACTATAACTTGGCTGTACACATATGTATGAGCACCATGACAGACCATTTTCTGAGGTGAAAAAAAAAATAATTTTTTTTAGTTTCACAATGTATGTATGCAGAGGAAACTTAGTGTTAAGAAAAAGATAATTTTCGACACACTGAGTGTTGAGTGGCAGAACTTAACTCTGCTCTTTATCGTGTGGAGTGGAGTCAAAAGTAAATAAGTTAGTTGCAATATTTTAGCATCATAGCAGTTCTTGGTCTGTCAAGACTTGAAAACATAAGTTTTATGTGACTATAAAAGAACAGGAATTGGATTAAAAATGGTCTGAATGCTTTTTGAAGTGAAGAGAATTATCGATACTTTAATTTTCCGACCTACATAAACTTTATAAAACCTACATAAACTTTATAAAAGGTAGGATTATGTAATTTTTTGCAAATGACCTATTGAAGTAAATATATTATTATTATAGTAATATATTGTCATTCGTTATATGCAGTTAAATTTAAAGACTATATATTTTGTATAAGAGGTCTGTAGAAAATAACAGAATGTTTTTGGCATCTCTTGTAAAGTTTACGAAATTGGAGTTAGCCAGTTTGCAAACTAATGTATCATTATAAATGTTTTTGAATTAAAATGTATGAGAAACAGGCTACTCTATATAGTAAGTCCCCTAACTTTTAATATATACCACTTCTGGTTGCTAAAAATATATTTATAACACTCACGGCACATTCTGTAACACTATCCTGCCATTGATCAGAGCTTTGTAAAAATCCGACTATTGATGACTTTAGCACTCTGGAGAAGACTTCAATTTGTTGAGCAGCTGTAGATATGCTAGTTATTTCTCCCTGGAACCCAGCATCTGATATAAGCTGAAAAAAAATCAAGTATTTATACCACATTAACAAAAAAAATTAATATACAGGATGTAATGGATGGTAATGCTATGGAAGCAATGGATCAACGATAGTCTATAGGTAGAAGACTATCCTATAGACTATCGTTTAGACCAGTGTTTCCCAACGTGGGGCGTACGCCCCACAAGGGGGCAATTTGGGAATTTTCAGACTGAGAATTTTAATATGATTGGTTGTTTAGTTAGTTAAAATGCAGGATTTTGATATGTAAGGGGGCAATTTTGAATTTTTGACATGTTTAGGGGGCAATTTGAAGATTTCTAATGAAAATGTGGGACATGAACTCAAAAAGGTTGGAAACCACTGGCTTAGACTATCCTATAGATAGACTATATCTAAACTATCCTATAGACCTATCCAATTCACCCTCATATATGTTAACCAAATTTCAATAAGTCATTCAGAATTTGTGACTTAAAAAAAATTAGATTCTTGAACATAATTGGTAAATACGGCCCGAGTGTTAGATCTGTGCTTTATTTTTTTTAATATAGCGAAAAAATAGTCCCATCATATCATATAATAGTCATAAACTATCATTCTATCTTGGAAATAAAATCGAAAAAATAATAGGTTAAAGTTACATTTTAGCAAAAATTTTCAGGGGCTCTGGCGAAAAAAAATTTTTGGTCATATTTTCCAGACATAATTTAAAAAACTGCTGAAATTTATGCAGAATAATGCCTTAAAGTTTTATAAGGAACATTAAAAGAGTAAAAAATTGTTTTTCTAATTAGTAGAATTGACTACTTTAAAGTCGATTTCTGTAGGTACTTACCTAGTGTTTGCGTTTATCACCAGTAAATTTAATTAAATAAGTAACTATTTTATTACAGTTTAGTGTAGTACCGTAGCGTTTGGCGCTCCATTTTCTCGGACTACCCCGCTAGGGATTTAGCGTGAAGTTAAGTATTTTATTTACTACAAATAGACACGAATAAAAATAATCACTAAAAGTTTCATTTAGATGGCATTAAAGAAACATAAAAAATGTACCAATATTTGAACAACAGCGAGATTTCATTGAAATTGTCCAATGTTGGATGGTTTCTAAGAGGCGTGGGTTCAAGTCATGCTACGTTAAAGTTTTTATGTTTTCTAAAAAGTTATTTTCTAATGTGGAATAATACTTTAAAATCATTAAGAATTTTTTTTATTGAAATATATATATATATTTTCAAGTAATTAAGTATTTGTGCTTTTTATGAGACAACAAAAATCGGAATATATCAAAAGCCTATGTCGAGGTCTACTAGTATACCTAATTATTACGTTATGCTATTTGAATGAAACTTTTAAAGAATATTTTTTCATAAATATTAGTAATATTTATAAAGATTCATGTTTCTTAAAAAATAAAATAATTGTATAGCCAATTATTTTTATAAACTTATTTAATTTTTTTAAGAATAAGGTGAATGTTTATTTTGTTTTCCACTAAACCATTTTGATATGTCAATGTCTTCATTGATAAGTACTTTTCTAAAAATATTTCAATTCATATTTAAAAACAAAAAATTAGATAGGTAAGTGAAAATAAAAACCTTAATAGTAAAATTTAACATTAGACAGTCAGGGTATTCTTCTGCTAATCTGTAAATCAGTGAACGCCATGTTGGATGTTCAATCATTTCTGTAAGCCAAGCCGGTGTCTAGAAAAAGAATATTATGCTTATCAATACCTATGTATATTAAAAACTCTTACATATTTATTATATTATTTAATATTAGTATATAATTTTTGTACTTACTTCACCCTCCTCTGTAAAAATTGTGTCAGCTTTTTTTGGATCAAATGTTTTTAATATCATGTCCTTTAAATGATTTTCCACCATAGCCTGAACTTCAGTAACTTTAACTCCTTTAGAGAAAATAAAGTCTTATTATATAGAAAATGTAAAAATTAACACTTACTACTAAATATGAAATCTGCAAAAATATGTTTTTTCTACAAAAATTATAGTTAGATAATAAATAACACAGAACTTTATTAAAAACTCTACATACTAATAACATATTGAGACATTTAAAGTAACAACAAGAATTTTATTAACAGTGCTAGCATGTTTTAATTGACTTAAATGAATAATTTTTACCTTTGTCTTAATCCATGTAAGAATATAAAAAATTATACCAATAAAATTTTTTGAAACACTTGTATATGCATAAAAGAATTTGTATTTAAATTTAATTTAAAACAAGAAAGTATAAAATGAAACAAAATTAAATAACAAAAAAATATACCTCCAAGAATTAGCCACTCCGCAAGTAAGTTAGCCATTTGTGCAACTGCATTGTAATTAATAGACAGTTGTTCAATCACTTGTTCTGGATTTCCTCCAGCTTGAAAATATCTTTTTAATTGCCCAAAAATACCAGGTTCCATAATATAGTCAGGGGTTTTAAATTTTTCAAGGCATTCTTGCAGCACTTCTTCTGGATTATCAATTACATCTTCTGTGCCTTCTTCCTATTTTAAAATTAAGTACAATATTAATAGTTCAATCAGATTGTGCACGGGTACAAGCATGAGACTGTACACATGGCTGGTTGTGAATTTGATCCCCACTCGAGAAAATGATGTATTTATCTAAATTTATATTTTCTTTGCTCTGATGAGGAGGCAAGGTGCGACGGTGAGTTCTGCCCAACATTGCCAGATTATTTGTCAGTGAAAAGCGGGATTCTTGAACATTTTAACGAAAAAAGTGGGACATAAAAATAAAAAAAAATAACATTTCATTACAGGCCCTCTCTGAGTTTTAAATAAAGCTTCCAATAGTGATAGATATAAACATAAAATGTTTTTTTTTAATATAAAATCTCACTATAGTTAAACGGTAAGACTTCAGAATATACGTAGCTAGCAAATATACTTATTATTTCTATGAAATAAAATAAATGATTACTAAGTAGTAAAAATTTTAAAGTAATATTTAAAAAAAAAATGTTTTATACTCGTTACAGTGAACAGAGTGCTTTACACTAGGCACCTTCTGCCTTCCCTACCGTGTGCGGGATACAGCGTGAAGCTGATAAAGTAAGGTAACTAAGAACCGATTGTTTTGTATATATACTGATTACTTCGTATTGTGTGTGATTTGGTCCCTCCCAGACACGTTCTTCTTCATATGGACTTGGCATTACTGTATTAAAATTTAACTGTTACACTCCACTTTTAGTTTAATGCGAAAAATATTATTTTTAATTTCTTAAATGGAATTTATCATAACATTAACAAGTAACATTTCACTTTGGCAGTTGACATTAGGTAGGTTAATTATACTCTATGTTCCAATGAACATAGAGTATAATTATTATGTGGCAGCAATTTGCCACATAGAGAATGATTAAGTATGGGTAAGTATCTTTTCAAAATTTTACATTTTGATTATTTACAAGCAATTCCCAAAAAAAACAAGGTAAATAATGTAAGAGTTCAATAACATACCAAATATTTATCTTGACAGTAGTCTCATATTATATCTGTGCAGAGTCAGCAATAATTATTCCCCCAATAGTCATTGTTATCTTCATCTTCCTGTCATTAATCCCGGTTTTTGCCAGGGTCTGCCATCCTACTCAACCTTACTTTGCACGGTTTTGTTTTGTTTTCTAAACTCAATTACATTAATCACCTGATCGGTATCTATAACAGGCGCCTAGCGTTACCCAGAGGAGACCACATGGAGGTGGCCTGCTTACAGGAATGTCAATTGATCTTTTTTTCCCCTAAAACCATCTACGTGGTCATATCTATATGTTTGCAAATTTTCATCTCAAACATACCAGCACCAGCGGCCACAAGACCGATAGCCGCCGCCGCCAATAGGAGCTCCTATATACCAATAGACAGGGCCATTGACTCACTCAGGGATGTCCTCATTTCCCTGAGGGAGGGTCACGACCCGGTGCAAACGGTATTAGACGCCTTAACTCGCCTTATCATTACCAATGGCTGAGTTAAGGGTCGTCTACTGGAACGCAGCGGGGCTCCGTCGCCGTATGCCGTTCCTGCGCCACCTGTTGAAAAAAAGCCGCGCTGACATAGCCCTAGTCAACGAGACCCACCTGCTTCCTGCGCACACCTCGTACATCGCCGGCTACGACGTCCTGCGACTTGACTGCACCAGTGAAACGTCGAAGATAGGGCTACTGGTGGCAGTCCGACGTGGCGTCGTGTACCATCAGCTTCCGACCCTTGGCACCCAGTCATTCCAATCTCTGGGTGTCGAAGTGCACCATGGCACCAGCAGCCTGAAGGTCTTCGCAATTTACAGACCCTGCTCGCTCGTTCTGCGCATGCGAGAAGCGCACAGTTTGCTGGATGGCGCCTCCCCTGCTCTGGCCGCGGGGGATTGGAACGCGAAACATCCAGCCTGGCACTGCTTCACCGCCTGCACCACGGGCCGAAGACTGTACGAAGACGCCAAAAGGAACGGCTACGACATCTCGGGTCCTGACGAGCCGACCCACTACTCGCCGACCAGCACCCACAGGCCCTCCACAATCGACCTGGTCGTTCATAAGGGACTGGAAGGCCTACTCCTGGAGACGCTGCCCGACGCCTTCGGCTCGGACCACCAGCCTGTCCTGCTCTCCCTCGCAGGCAGGCTGTCAGTGGCCAGGCCGCCGCCACCTAGAGGAAGACTGTCCTGGGAACGCTACCAGGCTCACCTCAGCAGCAAGCGATTCCCGACCACGCAGCCAATCTACAGCAGCGAACAGATTGACCTTCTTGAGGGCGAGATCACGGGGAGCATCAGAGAGGCTATGGCAGAGGCGCAGTCGCCAGCACCTCAGCGTAGCTTCTCCACCACGCCGGCGCGAATAAAACCCTAATCGAGCGGAAGCGCAGGATCCGCAAGGAGTGGCAGCGCACCAGATACGCCCCGTACAAAACCAGACTCAACCAGTTGATCGAGGAGATCAGAGAGGAGCTCAACAAGGACGCGGCCGACTCCTGGGAGCGACGAATCGCAGAGGCGCACTCAGACTAGCCGTCACTGAATCGCTTCTGCCGCCAGTTAACCAAGCGGCGGCCCACCACGCATCCTCTTCAGCACCCAGATGGGTCGCTTCGCTACTTGGCAGAGGAGAGGGCGGAGATACTGGCTGACTACCTTGCCGGTGTCTTCCAGCCCAATCCTAGCGAGCGCCCAGCCCGACATCAGGAGCTAGAAGCCTCAGTGCTGGACCAACTGGCTT